>CM038677.1:642275457-642505461 GCA_021605205.1 Aegilops longissima
TTCAGCTTGATGTCATATGCTCGAGGTTGTCGAATGTGAGCCTCAAGTAGTCTACTAGAGTTTCGGCGTGTTTAGTTTTGACGACCACGCCGTCTCGTATGCCTCTACTGTTTTGCCGATCTGGGTAGCCGACATGTACGAATCATGCGCCGATATGTTGCGTTGGCGTTTTTAAGTCCGAAGGGCATCGTGTTGAAGCGAATGGTCCATATGGAGTAATGAATGCCGTTATGGCTTGATCCGCTTCGCCATCTTGATTTGATGATAGCCGAGTATCGCCCGTGAAGCACAATGAATCGTGCCTGCGGTGGCATCGATGATTTGGTTGATGCGGGGAGGGAAGGGATCCTTTGGGCAGGCTTTATTTAGGTCTTTGAAATCGACACATAGGCGCCGATTTGTCCTTCTTGGTACTATTACCGGGTTTGCTAGCCAATCCGGTGCTTGATGTCTCTGATGAATCCGGCTTCCAATAGTTTGGCTAGCTCTTCTCCCATTGCCTGTCTTTTGGGTTCGAAAATCGTCGAAGAGCCTGTTTGATCGCTTGAATCCTTTTAGGATGTTTAGGCTGTGTTACGCCAATCTGCGTGGGATTCGGGCATATCCGAGGGGTGCCGAGCAAAATGTCCCAATTTTCCCGAAGGAATTCTCGCATCTTGGCGTCTATATCGGGTTCAATTGTGCCCGATGGAGGCCGTCTTTGTCGGGTCCGCTGAGTGGACCTGGAATTTTACTATTTCATCTGCTGGTTTAAAGGAGGTGGACTTGGATCTCTTATCGAGTATCACATCGTCCCTATTCACCGTAGTGCGCAGCGTGGTGAGTTCCTCTGCCGCTAGGGCTTCGGATAGTGCCTCTAGGGCTAGTGCGGTTGTCTTGTTTTCGGCGCGGAGTGTTATGTCCGGATCACTAACGAGAGTGATTATGCCGCCGGGCCCAGGCATTTTGAGCTTCATGTACCCGTAATGGGATACGGCTTGAAAAATTGTGAATGCCTCTCGTCCTGATATAGCGTGATATCCGCTGTTGAACGGGGCCACTTGGAACGTGACTTCTTTGGATCTGTAATTGTCCGGCGAGCCAAATACCACATCGAGTGTGATTTTTCCTGTGCAGCGCGCCTCCCGGCTAGGGATTATTCCTCTAAAGGTTGTGCTGCTTCGCTCAATACGGTTCCAGTCTATTTCCATTTTTGAAGGGTTTCCTCGTAGATGAGGTTTAATCCGCTGCCGCCGTCCATGAGGACTTTCGTAAGTCGAAAGCCGTCTACTATTTGACTAAGTACCAGTGCGGCTGGAGCTCGGGCCGTCCGGAATGTAGGTTCATCGCTGGCGTTGAAGGTGATGGCTGTGTCGCTCCATGGATTGGTTGTTGCTACTTGGTAGACTTCGGCGAGGCTGCGGATTGTTCGTTTCCGCATATTATTTGATGCGAAAGTCTCGAAGACTATTGATACCGTACCGATGTTGTTGGGGTGGTTTTCCAGAGCTAGAAGCTCCTCTCCACTTTTGGCCACCTGCCGTAATATCCAACATGCTCGAAGGCTATGTGTTGGGGCGGCGCCTTCCGTACTGTGAATTTTACAGGGTCCGCTGAGCCATCCCTCTAGTACGGTTCCGTGCCCTTTATGGGGTTTTTGCTTTTTCGTTTTTGTATCTGGTGCCCGAGTGTAATGCACCCTTTTGTTGCGGACTAGGGTTGTATTCGGGGCCGGATTGTCCCAAAACTTACTTTCGGTTGTCTGGAAACTCTCCATCGCACAGTACTTTCGTACTATGGACGCCAGGTTGGTGAAGCGTGTAATCTCACGACGGCCGACGGCGCTCAAGATTCCTCGTCCGTGCAATTATTGCAAAAATTGAGATTGCGTTTTCCTCTCGGCGGTCCTTTATCCTGTCCATAACCAGGAGGAATCGGCCCAAGAGTGATGTACCGTCTCAGCAGGCTCTTGCCGGATTAGAGATAGATCGATATGTCCGGGCGGCGGGTGGAATTAAGTCCGAACCCTACCCATCTCAAGGCTCAAGGCCGAGAAGTTTCAATTTGAAGCTTGGATTGCTGGACATTGTCCAACGAGTCAGTCCGATGCCCGACTTTAAGTTCAGTGCTTGATCAAGTCCGTCCCTCCGCTGAATCCGGCATGGGGGTTCGGAAGCCGGACATGACTAGTTTTCGATATACGAGAAGCGTCCCGCATTGTTCCTCTACCACTGAAACGTGGTGGGTGACCTGGGAGAGTTAATCTCTCTCGATCGGTTTAAGCCCAATCTGTTTGTAGTCCGTGAGCGACTCCTGTGGCGGCGATGCGATTCAAGAGCTCGTCACGGACGAGAGCTCTATTGATCCAGCCGCTCGCGAATTCGAGCTGACGGAAAATTGCTTTTGACGACTTGAGAGGTCATTGTCAAGCGGTGGCGGGCAAAGGTCATAAGAAAACCACCTAGCCGGATAGTTTGGCGGTGGCCGTGGCTCCTTCGCGAAAAAATACCGCCCTTGAAGGCAGGAGGAGGCATCCTTCCTATCGGTGATGGCACAGAGGAACTCTCAATGAAAGCACCAATGTCGGTGTCAAAACCGCGGATCTCGGGTAGGGGGTCCCGAATCGTGCGTCTAGGCGGATGGTAACAGGAGACGAGGGACACGATGTTTTACCCAGGTTCGGGCCCTCTTGACGGAGGTAAAACCCTACGTCCTGCTCGATTGATATTAATATTGTGGATGTTTACAAGAGTGGATCTACCACGAGATCAAGGAGGCTAAACCCTAGAAGCTAGCCTATGGTATGATTGTAAGGGTTGTTGTTCTGATAGTCCTACGGACTAGAGCCATCCGGTTTATATAGACACCGGAGAGGGCTAGGGTTACATAGAGTCGGTTACAATGGTAGGAGATCTACATATCCGTAATGCCAAGCTTGCCTTCCACGCCAAGGAAAGTCCCATCCGGACACGGGGTGAAGTCTTCAATCTTGTATCTTCATAGTCTTGGAGTCCGGTCGATGATGATAGTCCGGCCAATGATAGTTCGGCTGATGATGGTAGTCCGGCTATCCGGACACCCCCTAATCCGGGACTCCCTTACCTCCCCTCGGGAGTGCCGCGCGAGGGGGCTGGGCACGGGGGCTACGCCTGGGCCACGCCCAGACGCACGCCACCTAGCCAGGCCCCTCGGGCCTGGTTCGTCGCACGTCTCTCCCCGAGCGGAGCCAAGGTACGAAGGCCGTTTGAACGTCAAGGGGGACTCCTGAGCATCGCGACTCAGGAGCCTAACTGGTCACGTAGCCCCTCACCCCTTAGTTCCGAAAGGCTAACGGCGGTTGAGGTATGCGCGGGGCCGGGCCCTGCCGACGTAGAATGGTAAATTCACCCGCATATCCCACCTCCCTACTTGTTGTTCATGCGTTAAGGGGGACTCCTGAGCATTGCGACTCAGGAGCCTAACTTGTCACGTAGCCCCTCACTCCTTGGTCCCGTCCTGGTTTCCGGCCGGGGCTAACGGCGGCTGAGGTATGCGCGGGGCCGGGCTCTACCGACGTAGAACACAAGCAAGTAGGAAGGAAAAGCGCAAATCTCAAGGAATCAAAAAGCAAATATTACAGTCCATAACTGTTTTCACAACGTCAAACGCAAAGTTTAAACGCCTCCACGAGGCATGATGCATGTTGCAGGAGTCGGAAGCAGGACATGAGTCACTTGCTGGCAGCACCGTCGCTGGCGGCGGAGCTGCGCTGGGCAGGTTCGCCTCGCGAAGCCTCAGGATCGGCAGCGCCTCGCTTCGCTTAGTCTTGAAGGCCGGAACCGCCCGCAGAGCCTCCGCTCGACCCTTCACGGCCTCAAAGAGCGGCAGCAGCAAGCTCGCCCGCTCACGTGCTCCAGCCAGGCTGTCGAGATCAACGCCGGGTCGCGAAGGTAGGCGTGGGTGAAGACGCGTCGGCCCGCAGAAAGACAGAGACGCGCCTCGGCCTCGATCCCGGGCCGAGGCCAAGGGTGACATCTTCAAGAGCGCGAACCAGGAAGGGAAGCAGCTTGGCGGGGCCATCCTCGGCGCCGGCCAGCGGGCTTTCCAGGCCGCTGTCGTAAAGCGACCTCAGCAAGGTGCGAGCCTTCACCTCTAGCTTCGTGAAGGCCACGCGGTCCTCGGCCAGGACCCGCGCCTTGCCGTCCAGCTCGACCCTCTTCGCCTCCAACTCCTGCTCCAGCGCACCCAAGCGGCTATGGCGCTCATCAAGCTTGGCTTCCCGCTCCTTGGCAGCCGCCTCGCGAGCCTTCATGTCCTCCTCCTTCTCTTGACGGACGCGGGCCTCCTTGGCAAGCTGATCGCGCACGCCCTGCAACTCGCTCTCCAGCGCCTTGCAGCACCTCGGCCATCGGCCACCTCCCCCAAGGCGGCGTCGCGAGCGGCCTTTGCCCCGAGGACGGCCTGCTTCTCCTCGTCGCAAGCCGTCGCGGCCTGAACCAGTGCCGCTCGAACTGAGGCATCAGAGCGAACCCAGCCGGAGGCCAGCTCCAGGCGTCCGGCCACCAAGCGTGGGTCGGCGCCGAGAAGATCTTGCCGCCGCCGGTCCAGTTCAGCAGCAGCACGATCCAGGACGGTAGGAGGAGTCGGAGAAACGGCAGTTGGCGGAGTAGGAGGAGAGGATGGCAGAGTAATCACAGCACCGTGAGTCGGGGCCTTCTGCGCCCCGGCGACTGCGGCAGTGGCATCAGGCAAGGATACCTCTGGAGTCGCCTGGGCCATGGGGGCTGAGCTCGCCCCAGTTAGCCCCGCCAGACCTCGCGAGGATGACCGGGCAGGAGAGGCCCGCGTCTTGCCGCCCCCTTCTTCCGGAGGTGGAGCCGCTGTCCCGGGCAGAGCCTCAGGAGCCTCCTTCAGCTTTTTCGCCGCAGGCGCCAGTCTAGCCAAGGGATACGGATATCAAGCCTCAACGACAAAGCAAGAAGCAAAACAAGAATCGAGCACTTACTGATCATCGCTCATGGGCTCGGGCAACCTCCGGCCAAACTTGAAGCCCGAGAGCCGGCTGCAGGGATCGGCCTCAAGAGGTTCAGGAGCAGGAGGCGCGTCTGCAGGTCGCCTCGGAGCCGGAGCAGACCCGCGGGGAACCAGCCCCGTCCTGTCCTTCTTCGGTATCAGGGGCGAGCTCTCGCCCACCCACTCATCGTCATCCTCATCGTCATCCGGCGAGAGGCGAGGAGTACGGGACCTGCGCCGGGGGAGGGGCGCTCTCGACTCCTCGTCGGTCGCCCCAGAGTCGGGCCCCTCTCCCCGCGCCTCTTCTTCCTCCTCTTCGCTGGAGTCGCCGGAGGACATGTTCACCGTCGCCAGGGCCGCCGGGTCCTCAGGAACCTCTGCGGGCACAGGCCCGTCCCCGTTGAAAGCAGGCATGGAGTCCACCACCTGCTCCCAATCATTTCGGAGGAACAGGGGCACAGGAGCGCCCTCCAGCCTCGCCACGTCTCCCCCGACCAAAGACTTGAGGACCGCGGCCAGATCTTCGTCGGCCAAGGCTGCGGGGCTCGGGCGAGGCCTCCACAGCGGAAGCGAGTATTGCCGAAGCGGGGCCACCCGGTACTCCAGGAACTCCCTCAGGAGCGACGCCCCGGTCAGCTTCGCCATCGCCATGTTGCCCGACCACAGGTCCGCGTCCATCTTCTCCAGCATTGGCTTCGCCCGGGAATCCACGAGTTCGGCGCGAGACCAAGCATCGATGGACGTGGGCTGCTCCGTGGGCAGGACCAGCCGAGGATGGATGCGCCAAGCATCTACCATGACCCACTTACTCCTGAAGCCTTCAATCCTCTTCCCGGGCTTCGAGATGGCGCTGGAGCTGCTGTACGCGACGAAGCTCGCGCACGCGGTGACGGGGCCACGAGAGGTCCGGAGGTAGAAGTAGTGGCGCAGCAGGGCCACTGAGGGCTGCACTCCGACGTGAGCCTCACAGTAGTAGGCGAAGATCGCCAGGAGGAGAACAGAGTTGGGGTGGAGGTGCAGAGCTTGCAGTTTGTAATGGCGGAGGACAGAAAAGAAGAACTCGTAAAAGGGAGGCATCGGATCAGCGGCAATGGCGCCACGAAGAGCGGATAGAAGGTGCTTCCTTGGTCGCCGTGAAGGGCAGAGCCAGCCTTGAGCACCGCCCGTCGCCGACGCCTTTGCGCCGCCATCATCCGGCGCAGCGCCAAGCAGGCTCTTCTCCGACACATTCGGGGAGTCCAAAGCGGGCGAGTACCAAGCTCCGGCCAGGGTCTGGCGAGGCGCCATATCTGGCTAGGGCTCGCGGTCGGAGTAGATCTGGGGATTTCGGAAGCAGGAAGGATAGGCGCAAGAAAGGGGATCTGGGCAATGAATGGAGAAGGCAAAGGAAGAAAGGCTTAGACGGGTGCCGCTCCCTTGTCGATTCATGCAATTGTCAAGGCGTCGTGGGGAAGCGGAGGCACCCACGTCCAATCGACCGCCACGCGGCGCCCGAGGCTGCAGGCTGTTAGGGCCCGCGGCGCTTCGCACTTGCCCTTTCGCTTCTCGACTAAGCCAAGTCCAGGCGCGCCTTGGGCCCGGGGGCTACTGTCGGTGTTCTGGGAACGGGGGTACCCAGACTTGCCTGCCTGCGGCCTGCGGCGTGGCTCAAGGGGTGGCCCAGTGTGGCCCATCTTCATCAACACAAGCTCAAGACCCTCGCTAGGCGGACGACAGGAAGCTTCCTTAGGCACGGCCTCGTCAGGCTGGCTCGCGAGGAGGCGGAGAGATCAAGGCGGGGTACCTCACAAGGTGCCCATGACGCAAGCCATGACGACCAAGAGCGCCAGGCGGGCGCCAGCCCGCGCAGTGTCCTCATTTCCTCTTTGGTGCAAAGGAGGCAAGCGCAGGCGAGAGTATTAAGCAAAGGCAGCCATTTCGGTGCAACAAGACCAAGACCAACACAACAGCAGGAAGGAGGTCATCGTGGAGCCCAAGCCGGCGTCACCGTCAAAGCCTTTGGCAGGCGAGGACCAACTTTAGTTAGGATAAGTGTACTAGATGTTCCCCTTCAAAATGGCCAATTGTTGGCGCCCTTTCCCGCTCAATATTTGGGAAGAGGCCCACAGGGTAAGGAGGAACGCTGGACAGATATCAGGTCTAGCATCTGGAAACCAGAGAGAGCGAGAGAGAGAAGTGACTGAACTCCCCCTAGCAGTTCATCGCACCAGCCAAGAACGGACCCTCGCGAGGCTGTTCTTCCTTGTACTGTTCATCATCAGCCCCAGAGGCAATCCACCACACCACAAACTAGAGTAGGGTGTTACACCACAATGGTGGCCCGAACTAGTATAAACCTTGTGTCCCTTGTGTTGCCCTTCGTGTAGTTTAGATCCTTGCGAGGCGACAAGGTGTAGGTAGGTAGGAGGTGCGATCTCCGCGCGCACCCCAGAGTTCGAACCTAGAGGGTCTGCCGGAACCCGAAATCCGACACTCAGTGCCTTCATCTTCTTGTGGAATGACCAATGGCAGACCGGCAGGTGCGGTTGCAATCTGTATCTCCCCTCGCACTAACTTGAAGGAACCTCCCGAGGACGACGGCGGGCGGTACCGCGGGCTCCCTCTTTTCCCATGCAATTTGCATGCGCGTTAAAAGGGGGGCTTCTGAGCATCGCGCCTCAGGAGCTCTTACTGGCTCTCCAACCCTCACCCCCTGGCCTTGACCACGGCATCACGACCTGCCATACCAGCGGCGGCTGAGCTCGCTTGAGGGCCGGGACCCGAGGACGTAGAGCACATGGAAGGGCGTGGGAGATCGAGGGAGGCTCGCACGAGCCTAACCCAGCTACACTATGGTAGTTGACGCATGAATATGGCGCTGTGCAAGGGATCGACTCTGGGTTGCTAAGATAAGGTTTGCACTTGGGTCGGCCAATCGCTGCGGCATAGGATCCCCATCTCTCGCAGCCTTGCTATAGTGACACCGCCTCCCTTTCCTACCTTTAGGTAGCTGCTTGCATGCTAAAGGGGACCTCTTGAGCATCGCATCTCAGGAGCTCTTACTGGACCTCAGGCCGCTCACCTCCTGGCCTTGACCACGACATCGTGACCTGGCATACCAGAAACGGTTGCAGCCTGCCTGGGGATCAGGACCTATCGGCATAGAGCACCAAGCTACCGCAAGGTTGGAAAGGGGGGACCGAGCCAAAGCAGGACTTGCAGCTGTAGATCTTCATAATAAGGATAATATTAACAAAAGGCACCACAGATCCTTTACATGCCCCCATGGGGTTCGTCTCGATTCCTTGCAGCGAACAAAAGAAGGTTTCTAAGAGCCCTATCTACAAGTCCCCAACACCGCGGACGCCATCATCAACAGTGGGCCACGGAAGGCCGACGCCAACCCCATCCAGATCAGTGACGGCGAGAGCTCGGGGGCACGTAGCTGTCGTCACTCGTCTCCGGAGTCTCGTAGGGCTCATGAGATTTGCTGGACTCCCAAGCGCCGCCGCTACTACTGGAGGGGCTGCTGGCGAGGCTAGCGGTAGGCCCGGCTCTGACCGCTACGCTGCCCCGACGACCTCCTGCAGGGCAGCACTCCAGGCGGCGGCCTTCCTCATTGTAGACCTTGAAGAAAAACGTGGAAGCACCATCGTATTCGAAGTGGATGGCGAGGGCGCTCTCCGCATGGCAAACCCGGGCGATCTCTCCCCATCCGCGGGTCATGAAGACCTTGCCCGGGGAAACGACCTCGACCTCCGCCCCCATCGCCGGGGAATCACACTCAGCATGCTGAAGCCACAGCTCGAGCGGACCCCTCGGCGGCATCTCGGCGGAGAAGAACTGCGGGAAGCGAATCCAGGAGCGTAGAGGCATTGCCACCCACACCACCAGTTCATGCGAGGAGCCCTCCGCGTGAGTTCCTGGGGCGGTGGCGCGCGTCACTGCGGCGCGTCCACCACGGCGGCGACGCGGTTGGCGCTGATTGCTGCCTCCTTCTCCAGAGCCCTCTGCCCGAGCCTACAAGGGCAGTGGATATCCGGGGGGAGGTCGCTCATGCCAAGGCCTCGTCACCTCCGGCCACACGACAACGTCGCGACAGCAGGCCAGCCTCTTCTTCGGTGGGAGTAGCACCGGCTCGTCGCGGGGAGCTTTTCCCTTCTCCGTGGTCAAGGACCTCCATATCGGCGCCATTGGTGTCGCGGCAAGGCGAAGGAGCAAAGAGAAGAGGAAGGAGCACGCGGCGAGAAAGAAGGAGATGAGCAATGGGAGCTCCGCCCCCTCCCCATTTATAGAAGGAGAAGGCCAACCGGCGGCCTCCACGATCACATGCAATGATGGTTTTTCTTCTGCATGCAGCAGGGTCTCGTCAAATCGAGGGCAGTTATCAAGACAGCGTGGGGAAGCGGAGGCGCCCACGTCCCGTCGGTCGCCACACGTCAATCAAGGCCGCATGCGGTTAGGGCCCGCGATGCTCCACACTTGCCCCTTGGCTTCACCTCGAAGCCAAGTCCGAGCATGCCTTGGGCCCGGGGCTACTGTCGGCGTCCTGGGAACGAGGGTCCCCAGACTTGCCTGCCTGCGGCCCACGGCGTGGCTCCACCAGCGGCCCTGTATGGCCCATCTTCATCAGCAAACACTCAAGACCCTCGTGAGGGGCCAAGCCTCGCGAGGCGGACGACACAAGACCTCCTCAGGGGCAGCCTCACCAGGCTGGCTCGCGAGGGGCGGAGAGATCAAGGTAAGGGGCACCTCGCGAGGTTCCTGTGACGCAAGCCATGAAGACCAAGGTCAGGCAGGCAACAGGCGGGCGCCAGCGCGTGCAGTGTACTCGTTTCCTCTTTGGTGCTAAAGAGGCAGGCGCAGGCGAGGAGTCCCTAGGTATCAGGCAAAGGTTTCCATATCGGTGCAACAAGACCAAGACCAGCAGGACGGCAAGATGGAGGTCACCGTGGAGCCCAGGACGGCGTCACCACCAGAGCCTTTGGCAGGCGAAGACCACCTTTAGTCTGGATAACTTGTACTTGTTGTCCCCCTTCAAATTTGGCCGTTGTTGGATCCCTTCCCGCCTACATTTGGGAAGAGGACCAGGGCCTCTATAAATAGGACTAGCCACCACAGTAAGGGGCAACTGATCTTGGATCAGATCCATTCCATCCTCACACACACAAGCTCACCGAAGCACGAGAACACCTCTCCTCAGGAGGCTGTTCTTCCCTTGTACTTGTTCATCCTCATCCCAAGAGGCAATCCACCACACCACACTGGAGTAGGGTATTACACGACATCGGTGGCCCGAACCAGTATAAACTCTTGTGTCTCTTGTTCTTCGGGCTCGTCGAGCTGAGCTTTGAAATCGTGGTGAGCGTGAGCTAGGGGGAGGAGAGATCTTCGTGTGCACCCCAGAGTTCGAACCTCAAGGGTTTTGCCGCAACTCGTAATCCGACAATTTCATGATGAACTTTGCAAGCATTGAAATAACTTATCAAAGATTTCCACAAAAAGTCAGAATTTATTTGAATTTTATCTCAATTTTGTTGGATTTTACTATTCACTCAAGCTCATATGAGATCGAGCTGAGAAGGACACTTTTGGTGCTTCTGGGGATTCTCGCAATACTTGTTGCTCTTTGCTCTGTGCTGCATATGCGTCCATGCTTGTGGCGAATCAAGCTTCAACCAATAAAACACACTTAAATATTGTGAATGTCGGACCTCTAGCCTTGGATTCTTTGCCCTTTTTTTCTTGCTAGTGCGTGATGTTCCACAATATCAAACGTAGGACAATTTATATCCTCCAAGACATATTCCATAGGGTTTGTAGGCTCTTGACCCTGATTGATCATGTCTAACATGATATTGTCCTAAAATGACCATGAACCCAAATAAACTAACAATACATGAAACTAATCGATCCAATAACATATGCAACTAATTAATCCAGTGACATGTGCAACAATTTTATCCAATGGCATAGCGAATAATGAACAAAGCAATACAAAATGGAGTAAAAAATGCACCGTGTCCTACTACGACATTCTGCCGAAGAGGACCTGGGCAGACCGGGCGTTTGCGCTTCCCTTGCTTGTCCGCGCTCGTTGGAGTTGCAGCGAGTTACACACCATTTCTAGCACCTCCGATTGCATAAATCAGCTCAAAATCATCCATTCGGACGTCAGATCATCGTCGATCGTGGTTGGTGCGGATAACAACTTCCTTGTGAGAGGTAGGGCGGATGCGTGTGGGGCCGCAGGCGCAATAGAGGGGACACATCCTCCTCGATGTCCACAACCTCCTTGGATGAAACTTCCTTCGCCGCTCTCCCTTCGGGAGATGTTCTCCGCCTTGCAGCTCATCCCCATGGACGACACCGAGGCATCAACTTCGCCGACGTGGGGGACAGGGTACCCGGTGACAACATCTAGGGCTGCAGACGGGGTCGGCAACACGGGTGGGGGATCAAGGTGAAGGAAATATGCCCTAGAGGCAATAATAAAGTTGTTATTTTATATTTCCTTATTCACAATAAAGGTTTATTATTCATGCTATAATTGTATTGATCGGAAACCTAAATACATGTGTGAATACATAAACAAATATTGTGTCCCTAGTAAGGCTCTACTAGACTAGCTCATTAATCAAAGACGGTTAAGGTTTCCTAACCATAGACATGTGTTGTGGAAAGTGCGTTATATCGCCTAGAGGGGGTGAATAGGAGATTTTTACAAATTCGTCACTGAGGGAATTCTAGGTGATGAATTTCCTAAGAAACGAACTACTAGCAGGGAATAAGTACTCAGGTGCATGCATAACAAAGCAGTAGCATAGTCATCATGATGAAATGAAACATACACAGAGCACAGGTAGCGTGTAAACATGATAAGAAGGCTGAAGACAAAGTGACTAAAGAATTAGGATTGAGAAAATTGAGAAAGACTTTAGTCAAAGTCTTCAAACAGTAACAGTCAAGTTCATCAACACATGAATGAGGAAATGAAAGGGTTGAGGAAATAGAACCAATAGCTTGGTGAGGATGATGATTTGGTAGACCAGTTCCAACTGCTTTGATAGTCGTACGTCTGGTTGGAGCGGCTAGGTATTTAAACCTGAGGACACACACTCCTCACCGTATGCTCCTTGAGCTAAGATCACACAGACCTCGCCCAACCACTCGTGGCAAGTCTTCAGGTGACTTCCAAACCTTCACAGACTCGATCACTCGGTGATCCACAATTCTTCTTGGATGCTCTAGACCATGATGCCTGACTGTCTGGAGGATGCACAGTCCACAAAGGTAACAAGCACCGGTTCCACACAGGAACGATCTCTTCAGTGATGCTCAATAACTTTGGGTTGTAGGTGTTTGGGTTTGGCCTCACTGATGATTTTCGCTCAAAGTCCTCGGAGGATGGTATGCTCTCAATTGACAAGTATCAGTTTCTCTCGGAGCAGCCAACCAACTAGTGGTTGTAGGGGGTGGCTATTTATGGCCTAGGGAGCAGCCCGACATGATAAGACATAAATGCCCTTCAATGATATGACCATTAGGTGGATAAGATATTTTGGGACAGCTGGTGCATAGCACAACAACGATAAAAAAATTTGAGCTCTCAAATTCCTCAGGGCTATCATTGTCGGTGGGAAAGACACCTATGGGGTCACTGGGATCCCTTATACAGTCGGCGGGCGCGAGGTTGTGCAAAGAGCAGGTCTGACAGGAAGCACACGGGTCATTTACCCAGGTTCGGGCCGCGAAGATGCGTAATACCCTTGTCACGCCCAATATGCGACCCTATCCAAAAGGAACTCGAAGGTCCCACCAAGGATAGACCCGCATATTGAAACGCTTTGGCAAGGTGGATATCATTACATCAACATTACATAATAGATGGGGTAACATACATAAGGCATCCAATGCCACACGAATACAACAATACAACATACAAGATCAACATCCGACTACGGATGAAACATAAACAGAAACTCAAACGACATCCACCCTGCTAGCCCAGGCTGCCGACCTGGAACCCATCCCCTGTTCGAAGAAGAAGCAGAAGAAAAACTCCAATACAAGCAAACATCGCTCTCACGTCATGATCATCGCAAACATGTACCTGCAATTGGTGGTGTAGTAATCTGTGAGCCACGAGGACTCAGCAATCCCATTACCATGGGTATCAAGACTAGCAAAGCTTAAAGGGAAAGGAAGGGATAAAGTGGTGGGGTTGCAGCAGCGACTAAGCATATATGGTGGCTAACATACGCAAATGAGAGCGAGAAGAGAAACAAAGGAACGGTCGTCAACTAGTAATGATCAAGAAGTGATCCTCAACTCCTACTTACGTCAGACATAACCCAGAAACCGTGTTCTCCTCTCGATCAACCCGAAAAGAGACACTCACGGTTACGCACACGGTTGGTGTATTTTAGAAGAGTTTGCTTCAAGTTTACTACAACCGGATATTAACAAATTCCCATCTACCACATAACCGCATGGCACGGCTCTCGAAAGTTTATACCTGCAGGGTGTCCCAACTTAGCCCATGATAAGCTCTCGCGATCAACGAAGGATATTCCTTCTCCCGGAAGACCGATCAGACTCGGAATACCGGCTACAAGACATTTCGACAACAATAAAACAAGACCAGCAAGACCTCCCGGCGTGCCGACACCCTCAATAGTAGCCGGCGGTATCTCGTCTCGGGCCACGACCGGATGAGCAGTCCGTACAACTAAAACCAGCCCTCAAGTTTCCCGAGGTGGCGCTGCAAAGGGCTCTAGTTTGGACCAACACTTAGACAAGCATTGGCCGGGGGCTGAATAAAGATGACCCTTGAGCGCGACTCCCAAGGGAAAAAGGTAATAGGTGAGGCAAATGGTAAAACCAATGTTGGGCCTTCTTTGGAAAAGTCTTATTCAAAGCGAACTGTCAAGGGGTCCCATAAATCACCCGACCGCGTTAGGGACGCAAAATCCGGGAACATAATACCGATATGACGGAAACTAGGGCGGCAAGAGTGGAACAAAACACCAGGCATAAGGCCGAGCCTTCCACCCTTTACCAAGTATAGAGATGCATTAATTAATTAAGATATATTGTGATATCCCAACAAGTAAACATGTTCCAACAAGGAACAACATCTCCATGTTCCAACACGGAACAAACTTCATCTTCACCTGCAACTAACAACGCTATAAGAGGGGCTGAGCAAAGCGGTAACATAGCCAAACAATGGTGTGCATAGGAAAGGTGTCAAAGGTTAGAGGCTGACATGGCAATTTGGGAGGCTTGAGCAGCAAGTGATAGGTAAAGCAGCATAGTGATAGAACGAAGCAACTAGCATAGCAATGATAGTAGTGAGATCCAGGGTAGCGGTCATCTTGCCTGAAATCCGCAAGGAAGAAGAACGAGTCCATGAAGAAGATGAAGCCACGAAGACGAACCAAGCGTAGACGAACGAATCCTCACGATTGCAACGAAAACAGGAACTAATAAGAAGAAGCACACAACATAGTAAACACACCACACATGAACAAGGCATGATGCTCAACCAAGTATGATGCATGACAAGGCTACATGAAGCTACTCATGTCAAGATATGATGCAAACAATAGCAACACATCAAAGCAAGTTTAAATGAGGCCGGAAGCAACATATAACATGTCCGGTAAGTCCTCATATGCAAATTTCGAAATTGGTCCAGATCTGAATAAACCTTATGTTCAAGTTGTTAAACAGCAGGTTAAGATGCACCACGATGATCTACACGAAATTCTAGTCAAGTTACATATAAAGTTCATTTAATTCGGAGCTACGGCCTAGAAGATATGAGCAAAACAAGATAAGCATGGCATTGATGCAAAATGCATACAAACATCAAGCAAACACCTCAAAATAAGGAGTCAACATGATAATATGAAACTACATGCAAAATCAAGCAAGTTTCATATAGAGCACACTCAAAACGGAGCAACGGTTCAACACATACACATTAAACAAGGCATAACAACAATCTGTCCAAAACAACAACTAGGCATATGGCAAGCATCAAAACACTATGCTACAGCACCTCAACAAGAAAACAAAAGGCATGGGCATGATGTACAGGTAAAGCATGACAAAACATGAACACTGAGCTATCTCCAGAAATCACTAGAACATGCTCAAACACACATGGCAAGATTGCAAATAATAACAGTTTCAGACTTTAGCAGAAATAACATCAGGTTGCAATGTTTAGATCTATCAAACAACATGATATATGAACTTAACATGGCAAACAAAGGCATGGCATGAAACTACTAAATGCATAGATCAAAAGTCCTTTACTGACAATGAGCCAAAAAGGACCAGAAGATATGATGGCACCCATGTAAACATGGCAAGTTATATTACAGATTCAGACGTAGTGCAAAACTGGAGCATGGCATAAACAGATAACAAGTAGGCATGTTGGTGAGCTTGAACCACTCACCACAGAGCACTACATGGCATGGCAAGGCAACCAACAGTAAGAAGACATGGCATAGAAGCTATACATGGCAAGAACAACATCATAGCATACACGGATCAACTACAACAACCTTGGCAAAATTGAAGAACGTGTAAACAATCTGCCAGGAAACATTTTATAGCAAAAGTAGAGATCGATTGACTCAAGCTCTGGCACTCCATAATTGCAAACAAGGGCATGGATGGATAGAGCATAACCATATGTTCAAAACATCCTTACTGAAGTAACTCAAAATAAGCATGGATCTCTCGGTAGCATCAAGTTTACATGGCATAAAAATATCAGTGAGCAGGGCTGAAATCAGCAACATCATGAAGCCTAGTTTGCATGCTTGTGCTAGTCACCACAGAGATCACAAAAATACACGGCATACACCTCTGTCAAGATGGCATGGCATATAACAAAACACATGTAGGACTCAAGTCCATAGGATGCACACATCAATCATGGCAAAAATGACAAAAGTGCACGTTCTGATAAGAATCTGAAACTAACATCACATAGCCCTCTTCCAACAGCATTTCGGGCATCAAGATGAGCTCAAATGAAAATGATGCAATGAGATGAAATGATGTACCCGTCGAGGCGAACAATTTGACATATTACACGCACGAAATGGAGCAATATGCAGAGAGTTATGGCACGATGAACATGGCACGATAATATGCAAAAATCTGGGACTTAGTGGATTTTTACCCTCCGAAAACGGGACGAGGAGGATCCGGGACGAGGAGAACCGGGCGGGGCGAGGGCGCGTTTGGATCGGCGGGCTGGTCGATCTGGTCCAGCCCGGCCACATCCGGGCCGAGGCAACTCCGGCGACGGCGGGCGGCGACCGGAGGGGTCGGAGGAGGCCGGGCGGGGCGGCGCCGGGCATGAGCTCCGGGCGGGCGGTTTTGGCGCGCTGGCGTGGCCGGCCGGGCGGCGCTGGAGGTGCCGCCGGGCGGCGGAGGCGAGAGGCGGCGGGTCGGGCGGCGAGGCGGCGGCGTTTCGCGCCGCCGGGGAGGTCTGAGGCGGCGGGAGCAGCGCTGGGCTGCTGCTGGCTCGGGCCTCGGGCTCTGCACGGCCCAGCGGGCTGAACGGCGTGGGGGCGGTGCCACGTGGCAGCGTCTGGTTGGGCGAGAACGGCGGCGGACGTGTCCGGCGCGGCACGGACGCGTCCGGCGCGCGGAGGAAGAAGAAGGCTAGGGTTTCGGGGGATTCATCCGCGAATTTGGGGGGGGGGGGATGGGCATATTTATAGGTAGAGGGAGCTAGGAGACTCCAAATGAGGAGCGGTTTTCGCCCACACGATCGTGATCGAACGGCCGAGAGCATGGAGGGGAGTTTGCTGGGTTTTGGGCCACTTTGAAAGGGGTGTTGGGCTGCAAAGAGAAGGAGGCTTTACGGTTACCCGGTTAACCGTTGGAGTATCAAACGACCTCCAAATGGCACGAAACTTGACAGGCGGTCTACCGGTGCTATACCAAGGCCGCTTGGCAAACCTCGGTCCATTCCGAGACCGTTTAACACCCGCACACGAAAAGAGGCAAAAGGGGGCGCCGGGAGACATAGGAGTGCCGGATTGCAAAACGGACAACGGGGAAAATGCTCGGATGCATGAGACAAACACGTATGCAAAATGAAATGCACATGACGACATGATATGAAATGCATATGATGACATGGCAAAGTGCAACACGCAGGCACATGACATGGCAAGGACGGCGAATAACTGGCGGACACCTGGCGCATCGAATCCGGGGCGTTACAACACTCCTCCACTAACAAGAGACCTCGTCCCCAGATCTTAGGACCGAGACGGAAGGGAAAATGGATGAGGTGAAACAAGAACTCAAGATAAGAAGCAAAGAACCGAGAGAACTCGAGAAGAAGAGAGAAATGACGAGAATGACGAGAATCGAACGCTCACTGAATCAGATAAACTATGAAACCATTCCGGTTAGAACGCCATAAGAAACGAATAAGACTGAAAGGATTCCGGTTAAAACATGGAGGAATAGAAAACGAGCTTCAGAGGACGGAATGATACTTGATGAAGACATGACACAAAACCTCCAGAAAGAATTAAAAGAGTTGAATGAAAAGAACGGAGAAGAAAATGACAACTTGTGTCACGAATGAAATAGAAAGCAACCTTAGAAGAAAAGATTGAATGGAGTTGTTGAGAAAATCAACCACGAAAGAATAAGCTTGTTGTGGACTTATGGAAAACATCTCGAAATTAATGAGGTGATAACTGACCACAAACGGAAATGATTGGATAGCTGAGAAGAATGAAGAAATGCAAATCTCCACTTCAAATGAATACGGAGAATTAAATGCACTTTGCGACGCAAGAAGGAAAAGGTACTTGAACTCCACCAACAAAATCTTGATGAACTCTTGAGGAATGAATTGAATACTGATGATCCACCGTGAAGAACTCCGGTGATAAAAAGGATGATGAGATATAATGAAGGACGAACGAATAAGATGAGCCTTGCGATGATTTAGATGAAGGTTCCGACGAAATGGCCGAGGAAAATTGAACTCCGGAAAAGAAAAGATGAAAAGACTTGGAACTAGAATTTATTCGTCAAGAACAAACTCCGAAGGAAGGGATTACTCACTTGGATGAAATAAGAATAAGATTTATTGTATGCTTATCCTTCATCAAATTAAATTGATGACAAACCATGGATTTTGCATACTACTTATTCTTGTTGAAAAAGGATTAAGGGGAAACATGGCACAAAACTTGAGAAAGTCTTCATGAACCACCGGTAGGATTGGAAAGAATGAATGAATTAATATGATAAACAAGGAAAATAATCTTGAACGAACCACCGTAAGAATTCGGAAATGACTGATGAAAGAGAAAGAATCACCGGGAAGAATTAGAAGAACCAATATGCTCGAGGGGATTTAGATGCAAAAGAACGGGAAGAACTCGAACTGATTAAAGAGCACTTGAGTGCGGCACCGGGATAAATAGAGAACGATAACTGGAATGATGGCCTCCGGTGAAAAGAAACAGAAATCAACTCCTGAAATGCTCCGGATGGGTAAGCAAAGGAATATCTGACAAATGGAATAATTCGAGACTTAATATGAAGCTAGAGCCGCGAATCTTCGAGAGAACGGACAAGATTTAGAGGAAAAACTCTTCTTCAATCTACAAATGATGACGAGAAACACCACCAAAATTGTTGAGATACTCCGGTAGAATGGAAAACGAAGAGGTTGAGCCAACAATGAAAATAATTTGAAAGAGATCTTGGAGAAGGCATGTGACTGATGGGATCCATTCTTACGTCAACTTCGAAAAGGATTAGGAATGGCTCCGGAATAATTAGAAGAGTCAGGTAAGATCCTGGGAAAAGACCTGTGGGTTAGGGCCCACTGAAGAGATAACACCGTTGGAAAGGGATGTTGAACAGATAGATGATGCACCGGAACGATTGAAATATTTGAATGAGGTGACAACCTCGAATTAATTCAAACACAGACGAATCTCCTGAGATGTCTTGAGCACTCCGGAAGGATAAACTGGCGAGAGGAGAACGAGCAGGGAAAACACTTCGAAGGAAAAGAATATGATTAACCCGAAAAACTTGAATTGAGTCCACCAGAGAAGAAAAGAGATGATGAATGTCAAACGAGACGAGAATTCACCGGTTGAAACAATTGAGGGAAGACTGAAGAGGCTCCGCACGAATGAAATTGATGGTCGAAACAGACTCAGGCTCCGGGAATAAGAGGGTGGGAGGGCGGAAAACAAAGGCAACTTGGAAGGGGAAACTGACGAATGAGTTCAAGAGGAAACACCGGTTGAAATCATTAAGGAAAGAAAGCAAAAGACTTCGCACGAGTAGGATGGATACTCGATTACGGACTCCGGATCCGAGATGAAAAGGGTGGGTGGGTGGGAAAAGAAAACAACTGAGGATTGAACGCAAAGATGAAGAGGCTCGAGTCAACTTGACGAGAAATGCACCGGATAAAAAGAGCTGAGGAACAACCACCGGAAAACCAACTACGTGATCCTAAAGAAAAATTTGAAGGGGAAGAGGAGTAGTTCAAAACACCTACGTCAAGATTCCTTACCAGAGCGACGAAGGGGCAGAGGAGTAAAAAGAATTCCTACTCTCCGATATAACTAGACTCAGAAAACAGTTTTCTTCTAGACTCAACAACGGCCAAACTACACGATCAATCAAGGGGGCTCCTAAGGTCGGTCGAGGCTCTGATACCAACTTGGCACGCCCAATATGCGACCCTATCCAAAAGGAACTCGAAGGTCCCACCAAGGATAGACCCGCATATTGAAACGCTTTTGCAAGGTGGATATCATTACATCAACATTACATAATAAATGGGGATACATACATAAGGCATCCAATGCCACACGAATACAACAATACAACATACAAGATCAACATCCGACTACGGATGAAACATAAACAGAAACTCAAACGACATCCACCTTGCTAGCCCAGGTTGCCGACCTGGAACCTATCCCCTGATCGAAGAAGAAGCAGAAGAAGAACTCCAATACAAGCAAACATCGCTCTCACGTCATGATCATCGCAAACCTGTACCTGCAACTGGTGGTGTAGTAATCTGTGAGCCACAAGGACTCAGCAATCCCATTACCATGGGTATCAAGACTAGCAAAGCTTAAAGGGAAAGGAAGGGATAAAGTGGTGGGGTTGCAGCAGCGACTAAGCATATATGGTGGCTAACATACGCAAATGAGAGCGAGAAGAGAAACAAAGGAACGGTCGTCAACTAGTAATGATCAAGAAGTGATCCTCAACTCCTACTTACGTCAGACATAACCCAGAAACCGTGTTCTCCTCTCGATCAACCCCGAAAAGAGACACTCACGTTACGCATTACGGTTGGTGTATTTTAGAAGAGTTTGCTTCAAGTTTACTACAACCGGATATTAACAAATTCCCATCGCCACATAACGCGGGCACGGCTCTCGAAAGTTTATACCTGCGGGGTGTCCCAACTTAGCCCATGATAAGCTCTCGCGATCAACGAAGGATATTCCTTCTCCCGGAAGACCCGATCAGTCCGGAATCCGGCTACAAGACATTTCGACAGCAATAAAACAAGACCAGCAAGACCTCCCGGCGTGCCGACACCCTGATAGTAGCCGCGCGTATCTCGTCTCAGGCCACGACCGGATGAGCAGTCCGTACAACTAAAACCAGCCCTCAAGTTTCCCCGAGGTGGCGCTGCAAAGGGCTCTAGTTTGGACCAACACATAGACAAGCATTGGCCCGGGGGGGGGGGGCTGAATAAAGATGACCCTTAAGAGCGCGACTCCCAAGGGAAAAAGGTAATAGGTCAGGCAAATGGTAAAACCAATGTTGGGCCTTGCTGGAAAAGTCTTATTCAAAGCGAACTGTCAAGGGGGTCCCATAAATCACCCGACCGCGTTAGGGACGTAAAATCCGGGAACATAATACCGATATGACGGAAACTAGGGCGGCAAGAGTGGAACAAAACACCGGGCATAAGGCCGAGCCTTCCACCCTTTACCAAGTATATAGATGCATTAATTAAATAAGATATATTGTGATATCCCAACAAGTAAACATGTTCCAACAAGGAACAACATCTCCATGTTCAACAAGGAACAAACTTCATCTTCACCTGCAACTAACAACGCTATAAGAGGGCTGAGCAAAGCGGTAACATAGCCAAACAATGGTTTGATAGGAAAGGTGTCAAAGGTTAGAGGCGACATGGCAATTTGGGAGGCTTGAGCAGCAAGTGATAGGTAGCATGACATAGCGATAGAACGAAGCAACTAGCATAGCAATGATAGTAGTGAGATCCAGGGTAGCGGTCATCTTGCCTGAAATCCGCAAGGAAGAAGAACGAGTCCATGAAGAAGATGAAGCCACGAAGACGAACCAAGCGTAGACGAACGAATCCTCACGATCGCAACGAAAACGGGAAACTAACAAGAAGAAGCACACAACATAGTAAACACACCACACATGAACAAGGCATGATGCTCAACCAAGTATGATGCATGACAAGGCTACATGAAGCTACTCATGGCAAGATATGATGCAAACAAGAGCAACACAACAAAGCAAGTTTAAATGAGGCCGGAAGCAACATATAACAATTCCGGTAAGTCCTCATATGCAAATTTCGAAATTGGTCCAGATCTGAATAAACCTTATGTTCAAGTTGCTAAACAGCAGGTTAAGATGCACCATGATGATCTACACGAAATTCTAGTCGAGTTACATATAAAGTTCATTTAATTCGGAGCTACGGCCTAGAAGATATGAGCAAAACAAGATAAGAATGGCATTGATGCAAAATGCATACAAACATCAAGCAAACACCTCAAAACAAGGAAGCAACATGATAATATGAAACTACATGCAAAATCAAGCAAGTTTCATATAGAGCACACTCAAAACGGAGCAACGGTTCAACACATACACATGAAACAAGGCATAACAACAATCTGTCCAAAACAGCAACTAGGCATATGGCAAGCACCAAAACACTATGCTACAGCACCTGAACAAGAAAACAAAAGGCATGGGCATGATGTACAGGTAAAGCATGACAAAACATGAACACTGAGCTATCTCCAGAAATCACTAGAACATGCTCAAACACACATGGCAAGATTGCAAATAATAACAGTTTCAGAGTTTAGCAGAAATAACATCAGGTTGCAATGTTTAGAGCTATCAAACAACATGCTACATGAACTTAACATGGCAAACAAAGGCATGGCATGAAACTAATAAATGCATAGATCAAAAGTCCTTTACTGTCCATGAGCCAAAAAGGACCAGAAGATATGATGGCACCCATGTAAACATGGCAAGTTATATTACAGATTCAGACTTAGTGCAAAACTGGAGCATGGCATAAACAGATAACAAGTAGGCATGTTGGTGAGCTTGAACCACTCACCACAGAGCACTACATGGCATGGCAAGGCAACCAACAGTAATAAGACATGGCATAGAAGCTATACATGGCAAGAAGAACATCATAGCATACACGGATCAACTACAACAACCTTGGCAAAATTGAATAACATGTAAATAATCTGCCAGGAAACATTTTATAGCAAAAGTAGAGCTCGATTGACTCAAGCTATGGCACTCCATAATTTCAAACAAGGGAATGGATGGATAGAGCATAACCATATGTTCAAAACATCCTTACTGAAGTAACTCAAAATAAGCATGGATCTCTCGGTAGCATCAAGTTTACATGGCATAAAAATATCAGCAGGGCTGAAATCAGCAACATCATGAAGCCTAGTTTGCATGCTTGTGCTAGTCACCACAGAGATCACAAAAATACACGGCATACACCTCTGTCAAGATGGCATGGCATATTACAAAACACATGTAGGACTCAAGTCCATAGGATGCACACATCAATCATGGCAAAAATGACAAAAGTGCATGTTCTGATAAGAATCTGAAACTAACATCACATAGCCCTCTTCAAACAGAATTTCGGGCATCAAGATGAGCTCAAATGAAAATGATGCAATGAGATGAAATGATGTACCCGTCGAGGCGAACAATTTGACATATTACACGCACGAAACGGAGCAATATGCAGAGAGTTATGGCACGATGAACATGGCATGATAATATGCAAAAATCTGGGACTTAGTGGATTTTTACCCTCCGAAAACGGGACGAGGAGGATCCGGGACGAGGAGAACCGGGCGGGGCGAGGGCGTTTGGATCGGCGGGATGGTGGATCTGGTCCAGCCCGGCCGGATCCGGGCCGAGGCAACTCCGCGACGGGCGGGCGACGCACCGGTGGGTCGGAGGAGGCCGGGCGAGGGGCGGCGCTGGGCGCGAAGCTCGGGGCGGCTTCGGCGCTGGCGGCCTTGCCGGGCGGGCGCGGAGGAGCAGACGGTGGCGGCGGAGGGGCTGAGGCCCGGGCGGCGGAGGCGAGAGGCGGCGGGTCGGGCGGCGAGGCGGCGCGGTCGGCGCCGGCGGAGGTGCGCGGAGGCGGCGGGAGCAAAAGGCCGCGCTGCTCGGGCCTCGGGCTCGCACGGGCCCAGCGGGCTGAACGGCGGCGCTGGCGGCGGGTGCCACGTGGCAGCGTCTAGTTGGGCGAGGAACGGCGGCGGACGTGTCCGGTGCGGCACGGACGCGTCCGGCGCGCGGAGGAAGAAGAAGGCTAGGGTTTCGGGGGATTCATCCGCGAATTTGGGGGGGATGAGCATATTTATAGGTAGAGGGAGCTAGGGACTCCAAATGAGGAGCGATTTTCACCCACACGACCGTGATCGAACGACCGAGAGCATGGAGGGGAGTTTGCTGGGTTTTGGGCCACTTTGAAAGGGGTGTTGGGCTGCAAAGAGAAGGAGGCTTTACGGTTACCCGGTTAACCGTTGGAGTATCAAACGACCTCCAAATGGCACGAAACTTGACAGGCGGTCTACCGGTGCTATACCAAGGCCGCTTGGCAAACCTCGGTCCATTCCGAGACCGTTTAACACCCGCTTTACGAAAAGAGGCAAAAGGGGCGCCGGAGACATAGGAGTGCCGGATTGCAAAACGGACAACGGGGAAAATGCTCGGATGCATGAGACGAACACGTATGCAAAATGAAATGCACATGACGACATGATATGAAATGCATATGATGACATGGCAAAGTGCAACACGCAAGCACATGACATGGCAAGGACGGCGAATAACTGGCGGACACCTGGCGCATCGAATCCGGGGCGTTACAACCCTAGTCCTGCTTTGGTGGATGTATTGAGTGTTCTTGTGTTCTTGAGCTAGCTACGGGGTGCAACTTGCCCAAAAGAGCCGAATCCCTCTCCTGGTCACATCGGGCCTCCTTTTATAGGCAAAAGGGGTTGCCACAGTGGCACACTGGAGGTGGAAAGGTCTACAGTTAACAATCCTATCCTCTGGGACCGTCGAACAAACACATTTAATGCACTGCCGACGTGTCCCCCTTGCTTTATCGGGGACGGCAAGGAAGCACGTCCTAGCTGTCTCCGCCTCGCCTGGCCTTGACACGCGTCCGAGCTAACGAGGCGTCGTGGCGCCACGTTGGCTGGCTGCTGGGCTGGCGCGGTGGTGGAGCCTTCATGAAGGCTCGCATGCCACCACGCAGGTGCTTGCTGAGTCGGTGTAGAGGCCGCCCGTCGCCACACAGGTGCCTGCCCAGCTGGTTGAGCTAGCTGCTGCTTTGGACGGCGGTGGAGTCTTGGCTGGCATGGGCCTGGCAGTGGCCCTGCTGACGCCTTCGGCAAGGGTCTTGCCGGGGGCCCGGCAAGGATCTTGCCATGGCGTTGCAGTTGTCCCCGGCAAGGCGCTTGCCGGGGGTCTTGTGGATCTCCTCGGCCAGGATCCCGCCGAGGGTCGCCGTCTTCTGGTCCTCATCTAATCTCACATGTTTATGATCTTGACGAAGATCTGCATGCCACCACAGAGGTGCCTCCCAAGCCTTGGTTCCAATGTAATTGGTTAGGTTGGAACCCGTGGGCTCAAGGGTGGCTTCCTCCGCTGGCATCGGGCAGGCTACCCCGGCAAGGCTCTTGCCGGGGCTGCGGAGGCTGCCTCGGCAAGGATCTTGCTTAGGGAGTCTACCTTGCCCTCTTGTCCTTCTGTGTTTCTGGTATTGGCGTTGCCTTGTTTGTCTTGTACTTTGGCTTCTCTCTGGCTTCCCTCCTCTGCCCTGCTAAGTGTGGTCGTGGCACATGGCTCTGACTACCCGTGCACAAGTAAAGGGGTCAAAAGGAGAGCCTCTACTTTTGTACACCAACAGGAGCCCCCGGGTCTGGGCCACACATAAGCGCGACGCGTTGTTGGGCCAGGCCCAGAATGGTGCGCGGGCAGGTGGGGCGGATTTTCACCATAATAACTGTTTCGTCCGCTGCGCTTCCCCATGACCCGCGTTGAACGCGCGACGTGGAGGGTCGTGCGTGACGTGGGGGTGATGCGTGGGGCGGTTCCCGCACGCATGCGTCACATCGTGGTAAAGAGGCGGCTCACGCCTTCCCCATAAAAAGAGGAGGCATGGAGGCGCGGCTCATTTACTGGGTGGACTCGGGTCGCGGTCTTCGAGGCGCCCACGCCCCACGATCACGGGGCGGGGAACGGTCGCCTCACCTATCCCCTCGATCCTGCTCGCTCGCCATGCGTCCTTCATGCAGGTGGCAGGCGGTGGAGGTGGGAAATCGGGCCGTCGCTGATTGGGGCAGCGGGTCGGTCCTAATTCCCTGCGCCTCCGATGGCTGGATTTGTCGAGTGGGGCGGCCGAGCCTCGACCCCGCCCCTTTATAAGGAGGGGGAGGGGGATGTCATCCCACATTCTCCTAGCATCCATCTTCTTCCACTTCTGCTCCTTCCTTCCACCTGTCATGGCGAGAGGGGGCGCAGGCCCTTCAACGGTGGGGGTGAGGGTCGCCGCTCGATAGCGCGTTCCTCCTTCCCATGAACTTGCGGCGGCGGAGCCACCCATGAGAGGAAGGGGAGGGGGCGAGGCCAAGGTTGTCGTGGCGGTCGGGGGAGAGGGAGACGAGGCGGCGCGATGGCCGTGCCTCCGCCAGCGATGCCGACCGTGATGGAGGGCCACGTCGAGGACCAGCCTCGGGTGTTTTTCTTTAGGCTGCGTCGGCCACCGCGTCGTCGTCTCCGTCTCCCTACCCCGTTTGCTCGGGAAATGGAGCTCGATCCACCCCAGACCCTCAGATTGCACATGAGGGGTTGCAGGAACGGCGACACGCGGGTCGATATCAACTTCCCCGCTATCACGTTATGTACCTCCGTCGCGGATGGAAGACATTTGCTCGCATCCACAACCTGACGGAAGGGCTCGTCCTCTACTTCAAGTTAATGGAGGGCGGCCTGCTCTCCGTCAAGGTCTTCGGGGATCTTGGAACTCGCCTAAGGTGCTGCGTGGAGAGCTCCTCCGACGATGAGATTCCTCCTCGAGCGGGAGTGACGAGGAGGACAGCGACAACAACGACGAGGGATTCGAGCGGCAGGATGCCGACTTCGACTTCGACTGACCGTGCCGCCCCTCCCTCGGCCACGCGCCTTGCCGAGGGCCTTCCTCGCCAAGCTCTCCATCGGGGGTGCTCCCCATCGTCTCCTTGAGTGGCTGGCATAGGAGGGCCGGAGAAGGCGAAGAAGGCAGGTGGCGGCCGTCATGTCGGAGTACGCGGGCACCGACGCCTTCGTCGCGTATTGCCGGCCCGCTGTCGCGTCTTCCAGCTCCTTTCCCGGCACCAAGATGTTCTCTTGGTGCATTCTGCTCCTCGTACCTTGCCCAGGCGCTATTTTTGCCCTCCTGCTATCTTGTTCCACCTTCTGAGGAGAGGGACAAGAAAGGTATTACGGGCACCTTATCTCTTTTTAGTTTGTAAGCCTGCGGGTACTTGTTAGATTTAAAATTTGTAATCCCCTCCTCATGTTTTTATCCTGTATGAACTGTACCTGTATGGGACGTTTTTAATGAAAAAGGGTGCTTTCCGGGTTTCTTTGTGCGTGAGCGAGGCCCATGCCAAGGGATGAATCGTTGTTATTTTTAAGATAAACATTGTCACCCGGCAACAGGCCTTGCCGTCCCCCCACTTCAGTCGACCATTCTCACGCTCTTGGCGGAGGCAGGGGTGGAGTAGGGTTAGGCCCCTCGTTCATTTTCTTGCCACCGCGACTATGACCAAGTTCCGACCGAGGGGATAGCTCTCGGGTACAGGAAAAGGGGAGCACGATGGTTTAAGAATATAAACGGGGTTTCACATGTCCCAGTTCCATACGGAAGTGCATAACAGGGGATGAAAGACTTATCTAAATCCGCAGCCCCCGGCAACCTTGTCTTGCCGTGGTTGAATCCTTGTGTCTTCAACCCCCAGCAGTCTTGACTTGCCGGGGCCGGAGCGCCGGTTCGTCCCCTTTCTCCCAAGCAGCTCAGCAGAAGTGTCTGTGCCCTGCGAACCAAAGAGGATAGAAAGATGCAAACTCGACCTCTAGGCTAGGGGTTAGTCGCCGCTAAGCACTATCAACCCTAACCGAGGGGGATACTCAACCTAGCATGCATGCTATAACTTAGGGCGCCAACGCTTCGTTTATTTATGCTCAGGGTCTGCGCCTGGCTTTGTACAGAGGGTTACATGCCTTGCCGGCAAAGCTTGTAAAAAAGGTGGCTTGCTGGGGGGCCCGACAACCGCGCCTTATGGGTAAAACTTGTGAAGATGTTCGATGTTCCAGAGTTGCTCACTGGTACAGCATCTTCGGTCTCCAGGCGGACTGCGCCGGGCCTAGTGACTCGTATTACCCGATAAGGGCCTTCCCACTTCGGCGTCAACTTGTTGGAATTCTTGGCCGACTAAACACGGCGAAGAACAAGGTCACCTTCCTCAAAGCTTCGGGCATGAATCTTGCGGCTATGGTAGCGGCGCAAGGCTTGCTGATAACGTGCCGCTCTCACAGCCGCCCGAAGACGATCTTCCTCAAGGACCATTGCGTCATCTTGCCGCAACTACTCTTGCTCAAGCTCGTCATAAGCGAACACTCGAGATGACCCGTATGTGAGTTCCGTGGGGAGAACTACCTCTGCCCCATATACCAGGGCAAAGGGTGTCTGGCCGGTGGATCGACTTGGCGTCGTTCTGGTCGACCAAAGAACCGCTGGCAACTCATCAATCCAGCGCCTTCCACTCTTGTGCAGCCTGTCAAAAGTCTTTGTCCTCAGGCCTCGCAACACTTCAGCATTTGCCCTCTCTGCCTGGCCGTTGCTCCGTGGATGTGCCACGGAAGCGAAACAGACCTTGCTGCCGAGGTCTTGGATGTATTGCATGAAGGTGTGGCTTGTGAACTGTGTGCCATTGTTGGCGATGACTCTGCTTGGCACACCAAAACAACACACTAGTCCCTTGAAGGACTTGACGGCTGACTGTGCTGTCACCTTCCTCACTGCTTCCACCTCCGGCCACTTTGTGAACTTGTCGATCGCAACATACAAGTACTCAAAGCCCCCGACAGCGTGAGGGAAAGGGCCCAGTATGTCGAGCCCCCAGACCAAAAATGGCCAGGACAGGGGGATTGTTTGAGGGGCTTGGGCTGGTTAATGAAGCTTCTTCGAATGGAAATGGCACGCTTGACACCTGGTTACTAGTGCCGTCGCATCCTGGAGGGCGGTGGGCCAGAAGAAGCCTTGCCGGAATGCCTTGCCGGCAAGGTCCCTCGACCCTATGTGGGAGCCACACATGCCTCCATGTATCTCTACCAACAACCCCAGTCCTTCCTCCCGGGGGATGCACTTCAATTTCACACCATTCCATCTTTTTCTGTACAGGATGTCGTCGACGAACTGGTACAGGGCAGACCGATGGGCTACTTTTTCCGCTTCTTCCTGCTCCTCAGGAAGCTCCCCTGTTTGGAGGAATCGGATAGTATGCTGTGCCCATGCCGGAGCCTGGGGCTCGACGGCAAGGACCAAAGGCATTTCTTCTGCCATGGGAGCGGCCGTCTCCACGGTCAGGGCTTGACGGCCTGCCGGCGTTAGTCACCCCTCGGCAGGCTCAGAATCCGCAGCAACACCCTTGCCGGTGGCCCCTGGGGGCTCAGCGGGAAAGTTCTTGCCGGGGCCTGATTTCCTCCGTTTGTTCTGCTCTGTTGATGGTTCGACGGATGGTTGAGTTAACCGAAGCAAGGAGAAGAAGATCTTAGGCGTCTGGAGATGGAGCCCGAGGTACTGCAAGCGCCTCTACTTCACCCGGACGCCCTGTGCGTCGCCACTACGCGGGACACGTCTACGTTACTCGAAAGCCCCGCTCGTCGCCACTCCACGGCACGCGTCTACATCGCCCGGACGCTCCGCGCATCGCCACTCCGCAGGACGCATCTACTTCACTCGGACGGCCCGCGCATCGCCACTCTGCGGCACACGTCTGCTTCACACGAACGCCCCGTGCATCGTCACTCCGTGGGACTCAACTACTTCACTCGGCCGCCCCGCGCGTCGTCAATCGGTTGGTCACCTCATCACCACTCGGTCACCCCCGCGACACAGTTTTTACAATCTCATAGATGATTGTTATTCTTTTTTATATGCTCTAAATCCCCCAGTGGGTGACTTAGTTGCGAATCCGTCTCACCTAAGTTTAAAAAATCCTGCGAGTGGAGAGCAACCTCCCACTCGGGGCTTAGCTGCAGTCCAAGACGCCTAAGTTTCAAAAATCCTGCCGAGTGGAGAGCAACCTCCCACTGGGGCTTAGCTGCAGTCCAAGACTCGCCTAAGTTTCAAAAATCCTGCCGAGTGGAGAGCAACCTCCCACTCGGGGCTTAGCTGCAGTCCAAGCTACGCCTAAGTTTCAAACAATCCTACCGAGTGGAGAGCAACCTCCCACTCGGGGCTTAGCTGCAGTCCAAGCTCGCCTAAGTTTCAAAAATCCACCAGTGGAGAGCAACCTCCCACTGGGGCTTAGCTGCAGTCCAGTACTACGCCTAAGTTTAAAAATCCTACCAGTGGAGAGCAACCCTCCCACTCGGAAGGCTTAGCTGCAGTCCAGTACTCGCCTAAGTTTAAAAACACCACTCGGCCGCCCCGCGCGTTGCCATTTGGTTGGTCACCTCATAACCCCTCGGCCGCCCCGCGCGTTGCCATTTGGTTGGTCACCTCATAACCACTCGGCCGCCCCGCGCGTCGCCATCGGTTGGTCACCTCATAACCACTCGGCCGCCCTGTGTCGCCACCGGTTGGTCACCTCATCACCACTCGGCCGCTCAGCGCGTCGCCATCGGTTGGTCACCTCATAACCACTCGGCCGCCCCGCGCGTCGCCACCGGTTGGTCACCTCATAACCACTGGGCCACCCCGCGCGTCGCCACCGGTTGGTCACCTCATCACCACTCGGCCGCTCCGCGCGTCGACACACGGTTGGTCACCTCATCACCACTTGGCCGCTCCGCGCATCGCCACTCAGTTGGTCGCCTCATCACCACTGGGCCGCTCCGCGCGTCGCCACTCGGTTGGTCACCTCATCACCACTCGGCCGCTCCGCGCGTCGCCACACGGTTGGTCGCCTCATCACCACTCGGCCACTCGTGCGCCTTCAGACAGCTAAGTCATTTTACATTCTGTTATTTCCGAGTATCCCATAATTCACACATCACCTTCACTCAAATGTCGCACCACCGAGTGTACCTCTACGCTCGGCTGCTTATTTTCACATACTTGCTTAGTACTGGTTATGTGACTCCCTAGTCCAGCTTCCATTTTTTCGCATACATCATTCATGAACACCACGTGTCGTTCTTAATTTCGAGTTTGCATCGGTCCTCCGGGGCTGCAACTTAGTTGAAACACTACACTTCCATTTTATTTGAGCCAATATTCCAATGAGTTCAGTAGGATCCATCGCTTCGACAAGTTCGAACTGATCCTTCGCTCTTTCAGACTCTTGCTGGTTAACTAGCAAGCCCCTTGCACTCCCAGCGGGTGTCTATGGGTGTTATTCACACAAATCATTTGAGCACACACCGAATTTCCTCGAGAAATTATTTTGTTGGCTTGTGCCATTTTTTACACAAGTTACGTGATCACTCGATGGCCCTATGCGCCAACTTCATCGCTGCTCGGACTCGGTCACCGTACCGGTCCTAGTGCACCACAACACCTACCTTGTTGCTCTGTTGACTTCATACACATCCGGCCAACCCCTTTGTGGAATCCTCTTCATCGTATCAATGATATAGACCTCGTCAGGCATGAGACAGATAAGTCCCTTTTATAATCAAATTTCACACTTCACTCTTTTGCGAGTTTGCCTCTTTCGAGCATCACTCGGAAGATTCTCCTCATATTTACCCGAGTCTAACTCGATGAGTTGCAAATCATCCATTCAAAACTATATTTCTCGTGTTCCGACATGTCCGTTGTCAAAGCCTGTAGTACGCTCGGGGGCTACGCCGCACTCGGGGGCTGCATCTCATTTGGAATGACACTCTCCTGAGTGGTCGACTACTTCATCACCTGGCAGATCCTTCACTTCAACAAATGCATCCGATCCGCCACTTCGACAAGTTTAGTAATCACCCAGACGCTCTGCACGCCATCTTCATTCCTACTCGTAATCGGTTGGCACACGGTCTTCTCGCGCCGCAACCACGTTAATCGACCTCGTCACTACATAAGCTTCGAAAGCATTCGACTAAGTCCTCCGAGGACCATTTTCGCCGTCCGGTGGCACACGACTTCGCCTTAGCCACTTCGCGCGCCGCCACACGGTTGTGCACGTCTTCGCCACTCGGTTGCCCTGCGCATCTTCACTTGGCTAGATATGTAGTCCTACGTTCAACCACTTCACACGTCATCACCATTTGGCCGCCCCACGCGTCGCCACTCGGTTGGGCACGTCTTCGCCACTCGACCGCTCTGCGCGTCGCCACTCGGTTGCGCGCGTCTTCACCACTCGACCGCCCCACGCACCGTCACTCGGTTGTACACATCATCGCCCCTCTGCCGCATCGCGCGTCACCATCAGTTGGACGTGTCTTTACCTCTACACCCCCAGCACGGGAATGACTAAGTTACTCATATGGTCAAACCTCATATCACACTCTGTAGCAAGCTTACCTCCTTCGAGCATCACTCGGGGGCTACACACGACAGTTGGCCATGTCACCCTCAGGGGTTACGCCCATTTGGTCAACCTATTGATCACATCAGGAATATTCTTCTGACCATACATGCTCGGTTCGCCGAAGATCTATAAGTGAAGCACGTCCACTCGGACAAATACCCATTTCATGCAAAAGGGTGAAAACGAAGCTCCTCTACGGATACAATATACTCTTGCAAATACCCCTTTTACGCAAAATCTAACAGTCAATATAAGAAGTACTACTGGAACGATTACTCCCTGGAGTGTCCGGCTTTTTTTCTACAATCGGCAGTTTCAAAGCCGAATTCATTCACCATGCCGAGAGCACGAAGATTCACCCGCTTGACCGAGTTCCAGGCTGAATTTATTTACTGTGCCGAGTGCACGAAGATCAGTCCGACTGACTCAGCTCCAGGCTGAGCTTATTTACCACGACAAGTGCCTGAAGATGCATCCGATTGACTCAATTTCTGACTAAAAATATATTTACTGTATCGACTGCGTGGAGGTTTACCAGGATACTTAAACCCTCTGCCAGGCTCGTCTAGTCCGACAGAGGCTCGGGGACTACGCCCAGTGGGTGCACTCAGCGTGCCCCCACTGGAAGGGAACTCAGAAAGAAACATTTTGCTCGATGCAAAACCAGCTCCAGAATTACTCGACCTCCGAGTCAGAGAAGAACAAGTTCGATCAGTACCAGCTAAGAAGATTTCTAGTTCTCTCAGACCCCCGCCGACTGCCCGCAGTTGATGGTGGTCTCGGGGACTACACCTAGTGGGTGCACTCAGCGTGCCCCCACTGGAGTAATCACCACTCGGTACGGCCTGACAAGTCCAAGTGATAAACAACAATTAAAAGACAGGCTCTAAGACTCCCGCCGACTGTTGGTATCCACTCGGAACGGTCCGACCGGTCCGAGTGACGGCCAAACAACAACAAAGAAGACAGGCTCTAAGACTCCCGCCGACTGCCCGCAGTCGACGGCAGTCTCGGGGACTACACCCAGTGGGTGCGCTCAGTGTGCCCCCACTGGAATGGTATCCACTCGGAACAGTCCGCCCGGTCTGAGTGACGGCCAAACAACAAAAAAAGACACGTTTTAGGCATGAAGAAATTCCGAGTAACCAGTTACTCGATGCAGGACCAGCTCCAAATCACTCAAAAAAAATTCTATAATGTGAGTTCAACTCTCCTCCGCGGACCCGTTTGAACTCATTTCACTCGGGCACCATACAGACTGGAATCCGTCAAGGCAACAAGCGAAGATAAGACCGCCGGGTGACCAAAGGAAGTTCATAAGTGCCTCCGTAGCACTCGACTCATCTGGGAATTCACCTCGACTCGACCCGCTCAACCTTGACCGATTCGGGGGCTAATGACGAGGACATGTATTGGGGGTAGGGTAACAGGCCTGACCTAAAGACCCTACCCATGGACACCGTACACTTTGTACTGGGCCCCTAGGACAGATCGCCGTCCAGATGTACCGCAACTTGAAAGTCACTCGGACGGCAACAACCACTCGGAGCACGGCACTCCACTCGACAAGCTCAATCCACTCGGCCGGGTAACTCACTCGGATAAGCGAAGACCAATAGTCAGCATAACGGTTTTGTAGTGGCTAGGTATTATGGCACTAATACTCTACTTTGTAACATAGGAGGTGAGGGGGTGGCGCACTCTATATAAGCCACCCCCCACCACTAGACTTAGGGGGTAGCGCACTCTATATAAGCCACCCCCCACCACTAGACTTAGGGGGTTCTTTTCTTCCACCTCTCTCTCTCTTTTCTCCATTAGTCTCAGGACTTAGCTTTGTAATCTCCGGATATATACTCAAATAAAACAAAGCCTCTCCGGAGCACGAGACGTAGGGTTGTTATCTCCATCGTGAGAGGCCCGAACTCGCTAAAACCACCGTGTTACCCATATGCATCTTGATAGATCATGCTCCGTTATCCTACCCCTCTCTTACTATCGGAGTCGTTCCCACGACAGATGCGACATGGGCAAATGATGTCTGCCATCGGTATCTCAAATTCAAATCAGTCTGACCTTGTTCAATGTGTATACATTACAACATGCTCGTTTCCAAAGCACACCGCGCAGATCTCCGTTATATTCATGCATGCATGGGTTTCAAACATTAGGATCTCTTATTCAAATATTTGAATTCAACTTTACATTGATTATGACCTCACCTATTCTTTTACACCCACACCGTAGTCTTCTCTTTATAATTGTACCACTAACTTTCTCTTGTGCATGCATGCACACACACTACCAGTAGGTATTGTCTATCGCACGCATGCAATCTTTTTCTTCACGTCGGTCTCCCATGAAGGCACACACCCACACACATCCCCCTCTCCCTCATACCGGGCATTCTTTATCTCTCACGCGTGCATGCACAACGATCGATGTTCCTCTATGTATGTGTGTATATAGCTAGGTCTTTCATAGTTTTCCACACAAACCGATCAATTGATATATCCAGTGAGGTCTCACCCTCTTTCCCACGTCCACATCGATCAATCTATACCTCTCTCACGTCCACATCGATCAATCTGTACCTCTCTATATGGGATTAACATAAATAGCTAATACACCCACATTAATTATATATCCAACGCCCCCCTCTCATCATCCATGCCTTCCGCTTCATCTCTCAGATGCATGCACTATGGCGAAGACAGGGGGCAGTAAGGGCGGCATGCCCCCCCCCCCTAACATCACTATATATCGAGGCTAATATGAATGTGATCATTAGACAATTGCTGCTAAAAAGGTTTAATTTCATGAATTGATCCTCCTCGTAAAGGATTAGCAATGCTTGGCCCCTAGCTCATTTATTTTTCATGGCTCGCCATCACAGGCAACAACAAGCGCGTGTTCGCCCCTCTCTCTAAATATCGATCTCGCACTTGTGCATTCCTTCATAGTCTCCTCCACTCGGCCCCTCGCACCATCTTCTAGCCCCCACGGATTTTGCCACATGTACAATCTAGCAGACTCCATGGTTGAACTTAAGCATAATGCACAAACCTCAAAACAACAAAGTGGTTCTCTTTTGTTCTAGAATCTTCCGTATAATAACTGCCCAAACTTTTTTCTAGTTGAATTGCCATTATTTGTTTTTACTTTATGCTTTACAACGCACAATTCCATGAATCATAAAATAGATTAAGGGCTTCTTTGATTCAAAGGATTCTCAAAGGAATTTTGGAGGATTCTAATCATTAGGAATTTTTCCTATCTTGGTTGTTTGATTCATAGGATTGTAAACCATAGGAATTTTTCCATATGATTCATTTGCACTAGATTTCATAGGAAAAATCCCATCCACTCAAACCTCTTTGAAAGAATTCTGCGTTTTTTCTATGCACAATCAAACACTCGTACAATCCTGTAGGATTCAATACGACATTCCACTATAATCCCATGTTTTTCCTATTCACGCGTTCTTAGCTTTTTTGTAAAAACTAATTTGATTTTGAATGAGATGAACTATAAGAATTAAACGAAGGGCTACATCACGCATATATGACTAAGAGCTTACATGCTATAGTGTGGTATTTATTCATAATTTGGTTGCAAAATCTGATGCGTGCAATGCACGTGTAAATTACTAGTACTTCGAGTATGTGCAAAACACGTAAATTAGAATACCAATGGCACGCTACACAGTGTCTCTCTTACAGTTCATGAAGCCACGTGGCACATGTGGAGGCGTTGTCGCGACCTCCTTGCGTGGATTGATCACAGTGACGTGCTGCTGGTTCCAGAAGAATGTACTCGTCCTCCCTGAGCCATACTGGCGGTACATGCACGAAGCGAAGATGTGCACGCACGCCACGCACGCACTCATTCCCTCGCACGCACACGCGGGTACATGGGCGGACGCAATTTTGTACCAAGATCCACCCCATGTGATAATTTGACGCGTGTAAAGTCATTCACTTCATTGATGGTCAATTAATACAGCGCATGCAAATTGAGTGGACATGAGGGCAAAAGAAAGACATTATTACTCCACTGCGGGCATGCGAGTAGTTAAATCGTGGGTTGCTAGTAGTACTTCCATTGGTCTCCTTCGTATTTTGTGCCAATTTTTGACAGTAACATAATATTTACGCATTTGAGCAGTGTAGTCTACTTGAAATTTATGTTCCACTAAACTCATCGGGAGCCGTTTCGGGCCTCGAAACCAAAACCATCAATTAATCTTTACCTTGTTCCCATCACATTCGAAAGCCTGCTCACACCTACTAGTACAACGTACCAAACCTGAACGTGTTCCCACTATGCAGGTATTAGTACTACTAGTGCTAGTACTTAGGTTATAAAAAGGGGAACTACCTAACCAAAAATTACTCTACCTATCCTCCTCATAAGTGCTTCTTCTTTGTCCGTTATTGCCATGGCCGGTGAGCAGAGCTCTAGGTTGAGAACTACTCGTAACAAGGGAGCGGCAACCAAGGCTGCGGAAAAAAAGAGAGGGCTCGCCGCCACGCAGAGACCTTGAAAGATCTCTCACGGGCAGGCGATGGCTCCCAGGAGCGCCCTAGCCGCGGAGGCGAACATGCCGAGCCGGCGGAGCTGGAGTCGTTATCCCTCGACGGCATGCCCGATCAGCTCAATAAGCACCTCAATAAGCAGAAGGAGTTCATCCAAGGCTTGACGGAGTTGCTGAAGGAGAGCCTCGATGACATGCCCGCCGAGCTCAATCAGTAGGGGGAGTTGACCGCCGGCTTGGTGATGCTGCTGAAGAAGAGCATTGCCTCAGAGAAGAAGGTGACCAGCGAAATCATGCGACTTCAGGAGGACAAGGAGAAGCTCTGCCACGAGATCGACCTGTTGAAGGAGAAGAACGCCGGCTGGAAGAAGCTGCATGAGAATAGTAGTTCCTCGATGAAGATGCTGCAAGCCCTCGTCATGGAACAGAAGGAGGAGTTGGCGAAGCTCCGCATCGAGCACCCGGCTGCTGTCAAGGTACGTAATGCGGCCGTGGAACAGATGATGAAGGCTCGCGTCGAGAAATCCCGTGTCATGGAAAGAATGAAGAAGATGGCAGAGGAGACGCGCAAGGAGATGGAGGTCATGGAGACGGTGAAGAAGCAGTTACGACTCCGCGGCAAATTAGATCATTTGGGGTGATAATCTTCCTTCTTCTTTTGGTGCTGTGTTTCATCTTTTGCTTCGGGTGTTTCGCCGCACGTGTCACGTTCTCTGCGAGGCATGAATAGAACAATGGTTTTTGTTTTTTCAGGGAATGAATAGAACAATGCTAAAAATGACATGACTAGCAAATTAGATCATTTTTTATTGCCATATGGCACTGGGCTGTCGTGTTTCGTGCTCCTCCGTCGCAGTACTACTCCAGTGGAAAACTTGAGTATACCGCACGGTTCTTTGCTCCTCCTCGATCAGGTCGTCGGCGCATTTATACGAGCAGTCAAATCACAAGGCCCCGCCTTCCAACAGTAATGAGCCATCAAATCACAAAGGCCCTCGCCTCTCATGAAACCGACCAAGCTAGACTGCCCCGCCCTCTAGCCTTTTAGAAAATGTATACTTTTGTACAGCAGTAGTATCGATGGATTGCGCCATGGAGCAAAACTTGAAATTAAAAAAAAGGTGGTACATATAGAGAGCGCTCGTCACCAAATTATGCATCTAGTACCATTAAAAAGGCTAGTCACAATAATGGTGTCCAGCACAGCCCACCCCTCAAATAAAACTAAGCACCCTGGAATTGTTTGACAAAACTAAGCACCCTGAAATTCTTTGACAACTAAACTGCTGGCTATATGATGTTGGCCATATATATTGTACGTATATAATGTGAATAAACGAGTGGTAGTACTATACCAACTAAAAGATGAAATGTAAGAAATACTAGTGTGTACTTACTGAAGAGTTTAAGTACCAAGAAGAAACATAACATAGTTCTGCTGGGGGCTCAGCACAACACACCCCTCAAATTAAATTAAGCACACCTGAAATTAAACTATGCAACTATTTCGGTAGACACTGCATTAGAACCACCATGAGCAATGACACTACCACCTTACTCGGAGTCCTCGTCCATGTCCTCGACTTCGTCCTTGTCCCTCTTCCTCTTGGCCAATACTTCTTTGCTTGAACCGCCAACTTGGCTGTTGCTCTTCATTCAACCCTTGTAGATATTGAAACAAAGGTAGCCATCCATTGCAGCGTACTGGATGTGGTCTATATCTAGTACATTCCGCTGCCATGCATGACGATGAAACGTGTATGGAGGTTTCTCCAGTTTACCGTATGAAGGATGAACCATGGCTCCTGCCAGGGTCAGCATTGAAGGATGACGAGAGGACACCAGCCGATTCTTTTGGAGGTCGAAGGTGTTGCCTACAACGAGGCCTATCCGACGCAGGACTTCTTTGTCGTTACCAAAGTCTACAGTAACGAATTTGACTAGGTTGCTCTCGAGGAAGTCCTTAAAATCCTGGCACTCAACGTCGACCTGGCATATGTGGTAGACCAAGCATAAGTCATGCACGCAAACCTGGATCACGGCGGGCTGCTTCCTCTCTTCGTCCTTTAGATCCTTCTCTCGTCCCACGACTGTGGTGTACTCAACATCTAGCCCGGTGACCCACTCATCATGTGAGTCTTCGAACATGCGTCTAAAGCGAGAAAGGCATCCTTTCACCGTCGCAGAAGAACGGATGTAGATGACGTCAAACTCATCGCCGGTGATGGATATAACCTTGTACTCACCGCCGATCGGGGAGATTTGGGACGCCATGGATTTGGGAGGAGGGTTAGGATTAGTGGAACTGCCGTAATGTGAATGGACGGGACGACTAGGAGCTAACCGCCGTAGTATTAAAGGACGCGCGGGGACGAGTAGGAGCGAACTGCCAGCGTGCGAACGGCAGGGGTAGTGGCTTTCCATTCTCCCATGATACGGGCTTCCGAGAGCCCTTGGATCGGAGATCGAATGGTTGCATGGCGTGATTCTAGACCAATGGGTGAATATCCTATCACGGAGGGTTATTCGCAAATTTTCAGCAACTTAGCATGCGACCGCTTGATCTCAGATCCAAGGGCTGCCAAGAGCCGTATCATGGTCGCTACTGCCACGACCGTCGCGTCGCTTTCATGTGGTCGCGCCCTTGGAGATTTAACACGGTGCATTAGGCTATCTGATGTTGGCATGTCATACATAGTCATCAGTTAGTCACTCATACTACAACAAGGTTGGCTATAAGGTTGGCTATAAGTGTATTTTTTTACTACTCTCTATCTCTTTCTTCGTACTCCCTCCGTCCCATAATATAAGAACGTTTTTGACACTAGTGTAGTGCCAAAAACGTTCTTATATTATGGGACACAGGGATTACTAGTATTTATTGCATTTGCCAAGGAGTGACCTCTTCCAATGAAATGGTGTTGCTAAGTTTGCTTCATTTAATTAGCTATAGACTCAAAATTGTCTTTTCACCTAGGTACACGCGCTTAGCACCGTTTCTTCCTTGGGTCACCAAACTAGTCTCTCTCTTCTTGATTAACTTGCCACATCAGACTTTATGCCTATGTGGCAAGCTTAAGCACATGTAGGAGCAACTAAGGTGCCCGTCCGTTGAGAAGAGTGAAATGCATTGATCGGGGTGTTGTTTATTTTGACAAAGGATGTGGGGGTCATTTCATGTGCAACCGGGTCGACGTGTCAAGCACCAAATAACAGAGCTGAGAACAGCAGGGGACGCACCCCACTCGTATCGCCCAAAGTGTTAGTAATGAGCAATGAGATGTCAAATCACAATGCCGCACCTTCCTGCACGGACGAAGCAACCATTATTTCACACTTCGTTCGACATCATCTCAAACCACGTACTAGTATTGCTTCGCCTCAAGAGGGACATGCGATCGCCTTGGTAGACACGTGGGACCGCATGATGAGCCATGCTCCCCGCCGATCGCTGGGTAAAATCACCTCATTTTTACTATACTTCCTCGGATCGGTTTACTACATGGCATGCACGTCGTTCTAGGTTGAGAATTTAGCGGCTATATATATATATATATATATATATATATATATATATATATATATATATATATATATATATATATATATATATATATGTGTGTGATGAACGAAGACGCCATGGATTTGGGAGGAGGGTTAGGATTAGTGGAACTGTCGTAATGTGAATGGACGAGACGACTAAGAGCAAACCGCCGTAGTATTAAAGGACGTGCGGGAAAGAGTAGGAGCGAACTGCCAGCGTGCGAACGGCAGGGTAGTGGCTTTCCATTCTCCCATGATACTGGCTCCCGAGAGCCCTTGGATCCGAGATCGAACGGTTGCATGGCATGATTCTAGACCTATGGGTGAATATCCTATCCTGGAGGGTTATTCTTAAAATTTTCAGCAACTTAGCATGCGACCGTTTGATCTCAGATCCAAGGGCTGCCAGCAGCCCGTATCATGGTCGGGCCTACCACGACCGTTGCGTCTCTCGCGTGGTCACGCCCTTAGAGATTTAACACGGTGCGTTAGGCTATCTGATGTTGGCATGTCATACATAGTCATCACTTAGTCACTCATACTACAACAAGGTTGGCTATAAGGTTGGCTATAAGTGTATTTTTTACTCCTCTCTATCTCTTTCTTCGTACTCCCTCCATCCCATAATATAAGAACGTTTTTGACACTAGCTAGTGTAGTGTCAAAAACGTTCTTATATAATGGGACACATGGAGTACTAGTATTTATTGCATTTTCCAAGGAGTGACCTCTTCCAATGAAATGGTGTTGCTAAGTTTGCTTCATTTAATTAGCTATAGACTCAAAATTGTCTTTTCACCTAGGTACATGCGCTTAGCACCGTTTCTTCCTTGGGTCACCAAACTAGTCTCTCTCTTCTTGATTAACTTGCCACATCAGACTTTATGCCTATGTGGCAAGCTTAAGCACCTGTAGGAGCAAGTAAGTACAATAGTGCGCTTTGCCGCTTTACATGGCATTTTTGCATATGTGGAGGAAAGAGAGGCAAGGAAAAAGTGGAGAAGTGGGCTCTCATGCAAGAGCCAGCCTCTACTACAACATGGTGGAGCATTGGGAGAGGCACCTGTATGGAGGTGGTCAGGAATCGGGAGACTCACGCCGGTCGAGGACGCAGATTAAAATGATAATGGCAAGTCAAATCACGGGCCCCACCTGTCTAGCAAGAACTTCATTGTCAAATCACACATCCCTACGTTTGCAGCAGCCTACTCCCTCGTCTTCTCGCGTCTCTGTCAAACCGACTAGGCGGAACTGTCCCGCCGCCTACCGGGCAGGAAAAGCCCCACCCTCGACTTTTAAATAGTATACATTATACTAATTTTGTATCCATGGATTAAGCCCGCGCCATGGAGCAAAGCGTATAGAAAACGGCGGTACACATGTACGGAGTATACAGACACGCGTCGCGTTCGCGTCGCACCCTGCACGGTCGGTCGGTGCCGCACGCTGCTCTCTGAATGGAACGCGCGTCATATTGCGTCCGCTCACACATGTGGGACGGCAATTGAGAACCGACCACAGGCACACTCCCCGGCCCCGCAAGTCGGGTGACTTAATAGAAGAGGGAGACGAGCGATAGTACTAGAGAAGTGTTGTACTACGTTGGTGCCTGGATGATCCTTGCAAGACACGGAAGATCAATTCGTCCATGCATGTGACCAGACTCCAGCAGACACGCCTGGATTGGCTATCGTCTACATATCGTGCAGGCTGTGTTGTACATGGCTGTAGTTGTGGTGAGAAATCTAAAAAGGGTTTTTGTCATATCGCAAAATTATGTGTCATGTGCTTCGGATCATACTGCGAGGGTTAAACAGCGACAACTGAGTTGGGCTAGTCATTGGGGGCACATGCACGAACGGTGACTACTCGGCTGCCATCTAGGTCAAGCCGGCTATGTTAATTAGGACATCTATCGACGGACCCCTTTTCTATGAGTTTATCTTTAATTTGAGCTTTGTTCCTCGTCTAGTTTGTCCGTCGGGATTCATGTTGTCTCCTTTGGGCGGTGAGGTTATGATTTCTTGTCATGTGGCATTTTTCGTGTTATATGTTATAATCCGCGCCAGATCAAAATAGCGAGAACTGCGCCTCCGGCCACGTGCATGAAGACTTCTCGACGGTCATTGACGAGGTCAAGCCGGCTCGTAGACAAAAGAAAACTAAGTACTACTCCACTATATAGGCAGGAGCCTCCGCGCTTGCTTGCTAGTGTTGCTCTCTTCACACCGTCTCGGCCTCTCCAGATCTAAACACGACAGCGGTGGCAACACTCTCTCTCTCTCTCTGCGCTCACTGCTGGTCACAGATCCAGCCGGATCCTCTCCGCCGGGGAAGGTGAGAAGGTGCAACGTTCATGCGGTCGTCCTCGGCGACGGCTCTTACCCACTGCTGGGCGCGTCCCGATCAGCCTGCCTTGCCGTTCTCTCCCAAGCACCGCTGGCGAGGGAGGGCCTCCGACCTCTTCTTCCTCGCTGGCGTAGTGTGGGCAGATCCGGCCTCCCGCCGCCCACCTAGCGACACCCCGGCGACCATCAGGTATAACTTCCTTCGAAACCAGCCTTGCTCTACTTCCCGAGCTCCTGACGTCGCTGCATTTGTAACTTTTATTATTTCTCAGGCCCCCTCGTAGATAGGATCGATCGGCTGTTCGAAAACCACCTAATTTTTTTATGTTTAAGAGGTAAAACTAGTTCATGCACTCGAATCTAGTACTACTTGGTTCAAACAAGGAAGAAAGGGGTGGGGGTGGGGAGGATTTGTTACTGAATCTAGGACTTGGTCGAAAGAGGAAATAATGGGGTGAAAAGTAGCAGAGGCGGCTATCCTTGGTCTCTAGGTCTAATAGGAAATAAAGGAAACGCAGTACAAACTCAATATAAACCCGATCTATTGGTTGAAAAAGGAAAGAAAGTGGGGATCGGGGACAAGGCAGCGAGTAAGTCCAGCACTAGATTTGCTAGCCTCACACAAGATAAGGTGGCTATACCGAACAAAAATGGGACCAACCGGATATCCTATTTCGATGTTTGTTGCCCGAGCCACTCTTATGTAATGCCTTTGGTAAAATGTAGCGATCGCCTTTGTTAAAAGTAAGGACACGTTAAACCAATGTTGTTTTCAATGTAATGCCTCGATAATATGAATCAATGGCACTTGTTTACATGTCCCGCTAAAATTTCCCATTAAGATAAGTTGGTTCTTTTCGTTAGAAATGCAACTGTCCTGGTCCGCCTACTCTCCCGTGCCCAATGTCGTATTTAACGGTTGTCATAGTTAATCCTGATGCCCACACTAAAATCTAGCAATGCCACTGCTTTAGAAATTGCTATTGTCCTTGTAGGATTGCCATTCAGATAAGGAACATGCTTCTTTTCATTTGATGCATGTTTCATCACTTGTTACTTGTTAGTCACCCTCCTTTCCACCTTTTTTGTGCAAACAGAGATATACATTTCACGCTCGATCTTAGTTGAACTACACAAATGATATCCAAGTTATAGTTGAGCATTCCAGGAGCTTCACAACCAACCTTGATGTTGCTCAATTTTATTGCAACTAATGAAGAAGAAGCTCTGTGGGTTTCATTTTCTGATGGAAATGGAACCGGGGCTGGAGCCCTTTTCTTAAAAAAAATTGAAGAAGAAGCTTCTAGCTCACGGGACATTGCTTCATTTTAGGTGAACTGCACCAAAAGGTCCCATGAATTGAATCATCCATGTTGGTGACTGAAAGAGCCAGCTTCAGCATCCCAGTCTAAGCACCCCCGGCCTCCATCCTTGCGATGCACGGTAAACCTCGTTTGCCACCTGCTCGACCCTAGTGTCACTGATAAAATGAAGTAATAATACAGTTAAAATAGAGCGAGTGTCATCTCTATCATTTCATTTCCAATGTAGATAAAGAAAGTGCTTCTCTTTGTTAAAGTATGTTTCATCAACTAGTCCCATTGTTAATGTTTAAGCGTTTCTGCAAACTGGGGTACTTAATTTTAGATGATATGTACAAAAATAGAGATTTGAATGTCTCAATGCGCCTCCTTGTACTACTGCTGTACAGTGATGTTCATCACTGGTAGAAGGTGTATCTGGGAGACTTGGGACGATGTCGAGATGAGGCGCATCAGATGAGGCGTCATGAGGCCCATCTCGCCTCGCATGACATGGCATACTATGATACTATCACAATATTTTCTTCTATTTATTTTGTGTGTTTCATCAACTAGTGCCACTATAATGTAATCACGATTTTTCTTTATCTGTGCAAACAGGGTTATTCAGCTGCATTTTGGTGGAACTGCACAAATGTACGTAGGGAACCGGCATATATGCAGAGTGCGAGGTGTGCCAAGTAAAAATTACGGACACCAACCATGCTGCATGCACGCATTGGCATCCACCACAACCAGTGGGATGTGTGGCGCTCTCTGTGGACGGATCTTTCTCGGCAACAAATCCTCTAACCAAATACTAGTAGCTTATATTGGCAGTTTTCTAGGGAGTACTCTTTTCTGAAAGAAGCACCAATCTATTTTTCTTTATTTGTACACTGTGTCACAACGTTGACCCAAAGGTCTAGAGCTATTTTAGGGTGATTGGCGTAGTACTCGGAGACTGATTGTAAGCATGATTTTCATTAGCTGTCACACTGATTGTAAGCATGAGCAGGTGGAAGATTAGGTTAGTGCGAAGCTTACCTTAAACCCTACCGCCGCCGTTGAAACGAGGCGAGCGTCGAGGGAACCATGGAGAACGTCGGGGAAGCGACATCGCGCCATCCGGCCTCCTCTTGCGGTGGGAGAACGTATACTCCTGTGGCTCCGGCTGGCTCTGCACCCTCACGAACGGCACACCATACTCGATCGATTCATTATCCTCTGGGTGCTCGACCTTCGACCTGTACGCCCATCACCTCCACCTGACTGTCGCCTCGAGCGAATCTGTCTGCTCCATCGCCCATAGGAGATACTCGATGAACTCGGAGGACTGCGGCGTGACTGCCGTCGAGGAGTACATGTACATCACCGCCCTCATCGCCGCCTTCTCGCTCTTTCGCATACATTGCCACATAGCCCGCACCGTCCTTGAAATCTCCTACTCATTGTCAAACCAACTAAGGATCTCCTTCAACCTGGCTAACTTTGCCTGGTCGCCGCCGGCGATCTGCTCGATTCATTCTTGCATCCTCTCCATAGATGTCATTCTGAGTGGTCCGGTGCTAGCTTTGGAAGATGGGAGGAGAGACGGTGGTCTTGCAATAGAGAAGAGGGAGAGGAGATGAGGTGGTTTTGGAATGGAGATGATGGAGAGGAGAGGAGGTGGCTTTGCAATGGAGAGAAGATCAGAAGAGGGAGAGGCGATACGGTGGTTTTGGAATGGACATGATGGAGAGGAGAGGAGGTGGTTTTGCAATGGAGATGATGGAGAGGAGAGGAGGTGGTTTTGCAATGTAGAAGATCAGAAGAGGGAGAGGCGAGACGATGGTTTTGGAATGGAGATGATGGAGAGGAGAGGAGGTGGTTTTGCAATGGAGAAGATCAGAAGAGGGAGAGGCGAGATGGTGGTTTTGGAATGGAGATGATGGAGAGGAGAGGAGGTGGTTTTGCAATGGAGAAGAGGGAGAGGAGCGCATGCAGCGATTTAGGATTGGGCGAGAGGGTCAAGGTATGTGATCTGGATCAAAATCAAAATCAATTTACCCTTCAATTAAGAAAGCGACCCCACATTACCTAGTCTCCCTTTTATTCGGGTCATAATTGACCATGATTTTCGCACATAAAATATATGTTATCGTTGCAAAAATAATATAATTTGAAAGTACATTCAGATCTGAACCAAACGATACAATTTTTGGTGACATGCATTCACATTTTGCTTGTCACATACGAAGACGTGGTCAAACTTTGACCCAAAATATAAAACAACAAAAAATACTTCCAAGACCAGCGCCGCTCTTCCGCTCTTCTCCTGTTCCAATCTAAATCCACCGCCGCTCCTCTCCTGTTCCAATCTAAATCCAGCGCCGCTCCTCTCCTCTTCCATTTCAAAACCACCGCCCCTCCTCTCCTGTTCCAGTCCAAAACCAGTGTCGCTCCTCTCCCGTTCTAATCCAAAACCAGCGCCGCTCCTCTCCTCTTCCATTCAAAAACCACCGCCGGCGAGTGAAGGTGATGTGGAGAAGTAGATCGATGGAGGAGTACAACCGATACGCGAGGATCGCAGACGGCGACCCTGTGAAGCTAGCTAGGATGTTGGAGATACAGTCTTGGTTTGACAACAAGGACCAACTAGCGGCGATGGCGACATCCATGGCCAAATATCTACAACAGAGCGAAAAGGCGGCGATACTCCCGGAGGGAGTCGCGCCGGAGTACCTAGAGCTGCTCCTTTGGGCCATGGAGCAAACAGATTCACCGAATCTGATCGTGAGGGAGCGGTGGTGGGAGTATCGATCCCAGATGGAGCATCCACCAGAGATTGAAGGCTCGAGCATCTACAAGGTGTCGTTTGTGAGGGTGTCCTGCCAGAGCGAGCCGGTGGAGTCTTCGTCGACCGAACCCAACTGCAAGAGGAGAAAAGCAGTTGGCCCGACGACGCTTCCCCGCCATCGTCTCCCTCGCCGTTCACATCGTCTCACGGGGCGGCTGTCCGCCGAGGAATAGGAGGGAACTGCCCCCCAGCCCAATAGTCGGGCAGGTTGTGAATTGTCAGGAGGAGCTTAGGGTTGTTAGTATTTGCAGGTTGTGAATTGTGTTTTGTGTTGTGTATTTTGAGAGTACTTTCAAATATGAATGTCTTCTGAATTTCAGATATTCAGTATTGAGCATATGAAGAATTTTATGAATTCTAGAGATCTATTTTTAGCACTTAAAAAATGTAGTTTCATAGGAGTATAAAATTGAGACGAGAAGAAACTGCAATTTTCAGTTTCAGATAAGAAACTGCAAGTTCAGTTTCAGATAAGAAACTGCAACTTTCAGAGGCAGAGCATTTATATTAACACGGTCTTTTCAAAAAGGGTTAACATCATGTTGGAAGTTTTATTCATGGTCAAAAATGGAACTACCAGCCAGTTAACATCATGTTGATCAACATTCATGCATAGCACATCTTCATATGATGCACAGTCAAAATGCCCACACAATGTTGAGTGTGCGAAACACTGAGAAAATGAGGGACGGAGTTTTGGCAAGTGTTGGACGTGGTTTTGGGCTGCCCCATCTAGGCTTTCATTTTTAACATGCGCAGCCCACGACCTCGGATGGGAGGGCCTGTTTGTATTTTCTTAGGGCCGTCATGTATCGACCGACCTATGGACCTCCCGTCCGAGGTTTTATTTTTGGCAGCCCAATTATGTACTTTTTGAAGAAAACGCAGCGGTCTGTTCTGTTTTTCTATATAAGAATAGGAACGCCAGGTACAACTTATGTTTCCCTTTTAACTATATTATATATATTTAAATTATTTTATATGTTATTATATATTATTTTATTGTCATCATATATTTAACAGATACTTACATATGTAAGAAAACAATATCCCACATCTTATTAACTTATAAAAATAATTTCTTAACAAGTAAAATCCTGGATTGTTTTGGCACGGAAATCCTAGTGATTGTGTACAAAAGCTTGGTAAGATATAAGGATGAATGTAATAATATCACTTATTATTTAAATATATTTATAACAAAATGCTCAGCCCTTTTTTATTTTTTGATAACATTGCTGGCCCAACCCAACATTATAATTAGAATCAGCCCAGCAAAATCGTGTATCTCGATAAAGTGCAAATGGCCTGTAATTTTTTAGGAAATAAAATAAATGGGCCGCATGAAAGCTACATTAATTGTTCACCCAGCCCAGCTAATGGCTGTAATTCAAAAAAAAAAGATCAAGTTGAATATAAATTCTACCGCGCAAAAAAAGACTGTAAATTCTGAAAAAATGGGTTGAATACGTGCCACATTATTGGAGGCTGAAATATGGGCCAACAGGTCGAAGCCAACGCAAGTCGTTGTAAATTTAGTCAACAAATGATTCTGACATGTTAGCCGTTGGATTTACATCCAACAGCCGACATCCATCTTCAATCTCTCGTCTTCTTCCTCCAGCGTCGTGATACGTCTCCAACGTATCTATAATTTTTGATTGCTCCATGCTACTTTATCTACTGTTTTGGACTATATTGGGCTTTATTTTCCACTTTTATACTATTTTTGGGACTAACCTATTAACCGGAGGCCCAGCCCAGAATTGATGTTTTTTGCCTATTTCAGTATTTTGAAGAAACATAATATCAAACGGGGTCCAAAAGGAATGAAATCTTCGGGAACGTGATCTTCTCACCGAACGTGATCCAGGAGACTTGGACCCTACTCTCAGAAGTGCCAGAGGCGGTCACGAGGGTGGAGGGTGCGCCCAGGGGGCTGGACCCTACTCCAAGAAGTGCCAGAGGCGGTCACGAGGGTGGAGGGCGCGCCCCCCTACCTCGTGGGCCCCCTGACGCTCCACCGACGTACTCCTTCCTCCTATATATAACTATGTACCCCAAACAATCGATACGGAGCCAAAACCTAATTCCACCGCCGCAACTTCATGTATCCATGAGATCCCATCTTGGGGCCTGTTAGGAGTTCACGAGGGGGCATCCACCACGGAGGGCTTCTACATCAACACCATAGCCCCTCCGATGAAGTGTGAGTAGTTTACTTCAGACCTTGGGTCCATAGCTAGTAGCTAGATGGCTTCTTCTCTCTTTTGGATCTCAATACAATGTTCTCCCTCTCTCGTGGAGATCTATTCGATGTAATCTTCTTTTTGCGGTGTGTTTGTTGAGACCGATGAATTGTGGGTTTATGATCCAGCTTATCTATGAATAATATTTGAATCTTCTCTGAATTCTTTTATGTATGATTGAGTTATCTTTGCAAGTCTCTTCAATTATCCGCTTGGTTTGGCCAACTAGATTGGTAGTTCTTGCAATGGGAGAAGTGCATGGCTTTGGGTTCAATCTTATGTGTCCTTACCCAAAGGATGTAAAGGGTTGCAAGGCACGTATTTTATTGTTGCCATCGAGGATAACAAGATGGGGTATTTATCATATTGCATGAATTTATTCCTCTACATCATGTCAACTTGCTTAAGGCGTTACTCTGTTTTTAACTTAATACTCTAGATGCATGCTGGATAGCGGTCGATGAGTGGAGTAATAGTAGTAGATGCAGAATCGTTTCGATCTACTTGTCTCAGACGTGATGCCTATATACATGATCATACCTAGATAACCTCATAACTATGCTCAATTCTATCAATTGCTCAACAGTAATTTGTTCACCCACCATAGAATATCTATGCTCTTGAGAGAAGCCACTAGTGAAACCTATGCCCCCCGGGTCTATTCTCATCATATCAATCACTATAACTTTATTTACTTGCTTTGTTTTTACTTTGCTTTTACTTGTTACTTTGCATCTATCTATCAAAAATACCAAAAATATTATTTCTATCAGATCTCACTCTCGTAAGTGACCGTGAAGGGATTGACAACCCCTAATCGCGTTGGTTGCGAGTAGCTATCGTTTTGTGCATGTACGAGGGACTTGCGTGTGGTCTCCTACTGGATTGATACCTTGGTTCCCAAAAACTGAGGGAAATACTTACACTATTGTGCTGCATCATCCTCTCCTCTTCGGGGAAAACCAACGCAAGCTCAAGACGTAGCAAGAAGGATTTCTAGCGCCGTTGCCGGGGAGGCCTACGCAAAAGTCAACATACCAAGTACCCATCACAATCCCTATCTCTCGCATTACATTATTTGCCATTTGCCTCTCGTTTTCCTCTCCCCCACTTCACCCTTGCCGTTTTATTCGCCCTCTCTTTCCCAATCTCCTCCTCTCTTTCTGTTGCCTTTTTCCTCGTCCTTTTGTTGCTTGTGTGTTAGTTTGTCGCGATGTCTCAAGATGCTACCAAATTGTGTGACTTCACCAATACCAATAATAATGATTTCCTTAGCACTTCGATTGCTCCTCTTGCCAATACTGAATCTTGTGAAATCAATACTGCTTTGTTGAATCTTGTTATGAAAGATCAATCCGCCGGCCTTCCTAGTGAAGATGCCCATCTGAATAGCTTCGTTGATTTATGTGATATGCAAAAGAAAAAAGATGTTGATAATGATGTCGTTAAATTTAAGCTATTTCCTTTTTCTCTTAGAGATCGTGCTAAAGCGTGGTTTTCATCTTTGCCTAAAAATAGTATTGATTCTTGGAACAAGTGCAAAGATGCTTTTATCTCTAAGTATTTTCCTCCCGCTAAGATTATCTCTCTCAGAAACGATATTATGAATTTTAAGCAACTTGATCATGAACATGTTGCACAAGCTTGGGATAGAATGAAATTAATGATACGTAATTGTCCTACTCATGGTTTGAACTTGTGGATGATTATACAAAAAAATTATGCTGGATTGAATTTTGCTTCTAGGAATCTTTTAAATTCGGCCGCGGGAGGCACTTTTATTTAAATCACTTTAGGAGATGCTACTAAACTCCTAGATAATATTATGGTTAATTATTCTCAATGGCATACTGAAAGATCTACTAATAAAAAAGTGCATGCTATAGAAGAAATCAATGTTTTGAGTGGAAAGATGGATGAACTTATGAAATTATTTACTAAGAGTGTTTCTTCTGATCCTAATGATATGCCTTTGTCTACCTTGATTGAGAATAATGATGAATCTATGGGTGTGAATTTTGTTGGTAGGAATAATTTTGGTAACAACGCGTATAGCGGGAATTTTAATCCTAGGCCTTATCCTAGTAATCCTTCTAATAATTATGGAAATTCCTACAACAACTCTAATGGAAATTTTAATAAGATGCCCTCTGAATTTGAGAGTAGTGTTAAAGAGTTTATGAATTCACAAAAGAATTTTAATGCTTTGCTTGAAGAGAAATTGCTTAAAGTTGATGATTTGGCTAGGAACGTTGATAGAATTTCTCTCGAGGTTGATTCTTTAAAGCTTAGATCTATTCCTCCTAAGCATGATATCAATGAGTCTCTCAAAGCTATGAGAATTTCCATTGATGAGTGCAAAGAAAGAACCGCTAGGATGCGTGCTTCCAAAGATGCCTTTATTAAAGCATGTTCTTCTAATTCCTATAATAATCAAGATGAAGATCTAAAAGTTATTGATGTGTCCCCTATTAAATTTTTATTTTGCAATATGAATCTTGATGAAACTGAATATGATCTTCCTTTACCCAGAAGGCGTTCTAAGAATTTGGAGTTTTTAGATCTTGATGATGAAATTGATAAAAGTGGGATTGAAAGAAATAAAAATCGAGATATTGCTAAACGCACTATATTGGATCTCAAGGAATTTAATTATGAAAATTGCTCTTTATTTGATTGTATTTCCTTGTTGCAATCCGTGCTAAATTCTCCTCATGCTTATAGTCAAAATAAGGCTTTTACCGAACACATTGTTGATGCCTTGATGCAATCTTATGAAGAAAAGCTTGAGTTGAAAGTTTATATCCCTAGGAAACTCAATGATGAATGGGAACCTACTATCAAATTAAAAATTAAAAATTATGAGTTTCATGCTTTGTGTGATTTGGGTGCCAGTGTCTCTACTATTCCCAAAGATTTGTGTGATTTGCTAGACTTCCGTGATTTTGATGATTGCTCTCTAAACTTGCATCTTGCGGATTCCACTATTAAAAAGCCTATGGGAAGAATTAATGATGTTCTTATTGTTGCAAATAGGAATTATGTGCCCGTAGATTTTATCGTTCTTGATATAGATTGCAATCCTTCATGTCCTATTATTCTTGGTAGACCTTTCCTTAGAACGATTGGTGCAATTATTGATATGAAGGAAGGGAATATTAGGTTCCAATTTCCTTTAAAGAAAGGCATGGAAAACTTTCCTAGAAAGAAAATAAAATTACCATATGAATCTATCATGAGAGCCACTTATGGATTGCCTATCAAAGATGGCAATTCCTAGATCTATCCTTGCTTTTATGCCTAGCTAGGGGCGTTAAACGATAGCGCTTGTTGGGAGGCAACCCAATTTTATTTTGTGTTTTTTGTTTTTTCTTATTTTTAGTAATAAATAATCCATCTAGCCTCTGTTTAAATGTGGTTTTATCTTTTAGTTAGTGTTTGTGCCAAGTTAAACCTATTAGATCTTCTTGGGAGATAGTTATTTGATCTTGCTGTAATTTCCAGAATCTTTGAGCTCAGTGACCGAATTGTTAAAAATCACCAGAACGTGATAAAATAGTGATTCCAATTGATGCTGATCAATAAACAAATTTTCCAGGTCGTCTAATTTTGGTAGAAGTTTTTGGGTTCCAGAAGTTTGCGTTAGTTACAGATTACTACAGACTGTTCTGTTTTTGACAGATTCTGTTTTGCGTGTGTTGTTTGCTTATTTTGATGAATCTATGGCTTGTAAAGTAGTTTATAATCCATAGAGAAGTTGGAATACAGTAGGTTTAACACCAATATAAATAAAGAATGAGTTCATTACAGTACCTTAAAGTAGTCTTTTGTTTTCTTTCTCTAACGGAGCTCACGAGATTTCTATTGAGTTTTGTGTTGTGAAGTTTTCAAGTTTTGGGTGAATTATTTTGCTGGATTATGGAACAAGGAGTGGCAAGAGCCTAAGCTTGGGGATGCCCATGGCACCCGCAAGATAATCCAAGGACACCAAAAAGTCAAAGCTTGGGATGCCCCGGAAGGCATCCCCTCTTTCGTCTACTTCCATCGGTAATTTACTTGGAGCTATATTTTTATTCACCAACATGATAAGTGTTTTGCTTGGAGCGTCTTGTATTATTTGCGTCTTTGCTTGTTAGTTTACCACAATCATCCTTGATGTACACACCTTTTGAGAGAGCCGTACAAGAATTGAAATTTGATAGAATACTCTATGTGCTTCACTTATATCTTTTGAGCTTGATAGTTTTGCTCATAGTGCTTCACTTATATCTTTTGAGCATAATAATTTTTGCTCTAGTGCTTCACTTAGATCTTTTAGAGCACGGTGGTGGATTTGTTTTAAAGAAACTTGATCTCTCATGCTTCACTTAGATTATTTTGAGAGTCGTTAATAGCATGGTAATTTGCTTAATGTTAATATACTTGGTATTCAAGATATGTGAAACTCTCTTTTGAAGTGCGTTGAATACTAAGATAAGTTTGATGCTTGATAATTGTTTTGAGATATGGAGGTAATAATATCAAAGTTGTTCTAGTTGAGTAGTTGTGAATTTGAGAAATACTTGTGTTGAAGATTGCAAATCCCGTAGCATGCACGTATGGTTAAAGTTGTGTAACAAATTTGAAACATGAAGTGTACCTGGCTTATGCATCCTTATGAGTGGCGGTCGGGGACGAGCGATGGTCTTTTCCTACCAATCTATCCCCCTAGGAGCATGCGCGTAGTACTTGATTTTTGATGACTTCTAAATTTTTGCAATAAGTATATGAGTTCTTTTGACTAATGTTGAGTCCATGGTTATACGCACTTTTACCTTTCCGCCTTTGCTAGCCTCTTTCGGTACCGTGCATTGCCCTTTCTCACATTGAGAGTTGGTGCAAACTTCACCGGTGCATCCAAACCCCGTGATATGATACGCTCTTTCACACATAAACCTCCTTATATCTTCCTCAAAACAGCCACCATACCTACCTATTATGGCATTTCCATAGCCATTCCGAGATATATTGCCATGCAACTTTCCACCGTTCCGTTCATCATCATCATGACATACTTTACTTTTGTCATATCGCCATTGCATGATCATGTAGTTGACATAGTATTTGTGGCAAAGCCACCATGCATTATTTTTCATACATGTCACTCTTGATTCATTGCACCATCCCGGTACACCTCCGGAGGCATTCATATAGAGTCATATCTTGTTCTAGTATCGAGTTGTAATCCTTATGTTGTAATCAATAGAAGTGTGATGATCATCATTCAATAGAGCATTGTCCCAAAAAAAGAGAAAGGCCAAAAAGAAAAAGAAGGCCCAAGAAAAAGAAAATAAAAAGGGGCAATGCTACTATCCTTTTTCCACACTTGTGCTTCAAAGTAGCACCTTGTTCTTCATTGAGTGTGTCTCATATATTGTGCTTCAAAGTAGCACCTTGTTCTTCATGTAGTGAGTCTCATATATTGTGCTTCAAAGTAGCACCATGTTTTTCATATAGTGAGTCTCATAAGTTGTCTTGTTCATACTAGTGGGAATTTTTCATTATAGAACTTGGCTTGTATATTCCTATGATGGGCTTCCTCAAAATTCCCTAGGTCTTCATGAGCAAGCAAGTTGGATGCACACCCACTAGTTTTCTTTTGTTGAGCATTCATAGCTCTAGTGCATCCGTTACATGGCAATCCCTACTCGTCATGTTGACATCAATTGATGGGCATCTCCATAGCCCGTTGATTATCCTCGTCAATATCAGACTCCTTTTTTGTCTTCTCCACCCAATCCCCATTATCATATTCTATTCCACCCATAGTGCTATATCCATGGCTCACGCTCATGTATTGCGTGAAGGTTGAAAAAGTTTGAGATTATTTAAGTATGAAACAATTGCTTGGCTTGTCATCGGGGGTATAGAAGTTGGGAACATCTTTGTGTGACGAAAATGAAGCATAGCCTAACTATATGATTTTGTAGGGATGAACTTTCTTTTGCCATGCTATTGAGAAGACATGATTACTTTTGATTAGTATGCTTGAAGTATTATTATTTTTATGTCAATATGAACTTTTGTCTTGAATCTTTCGGATCTGAATATTCATACCATGATTAAGGAGATTTACATTGAAATTATGCCAAAGTATCACTCCGCATCAAAAATTCTCTTTTATCATTTACCTACTCGAGGACGAGCAGGAATCAAGCTTAGATGATGCCTGATACGTCTTCAACGTATCTATAATTTTTGATTGCTCCATGCTACTTTATCTACTGTTTTGGACTATATTGGGCTTTATTTTCCACTTTTACACTATTTTTGGGACTGACCTATTAACCGGAGGCCCAGCCCAGAATTGATGTTTTTTTTGCCTATTTCAGTATTTCGAAGAAACAGAATATCAAACGGAGTCCAAACGGAATGAAATCTTCGAACGTGATCTTCTCACCGAACGTGATCCAGAGACTTGGACCCTACTCCAAGAAGTGCTAGAGGCGGTCACGAGGTGGAGGCGCCCCGGGCGCGCCTCTACCTCGTGGACCCCCGACGCCCACCGACGCACTCCTTCCTCCTATATATACCTCACGCACTTCAAACGATCGACACGGAGCCAAAACCTAATTCCACCGCCGCAACTTCCTCAGATCCACGAGATCCCATCTTGGGGCCTGTTCCGAGCTCACGAGGGGGCAGCCACCATGGAGGGCTTCTACATCAACACCATAGCCCCTCCGATGAAGTGTGAGTAGTTTACTTCAGACCTTCGGGTCCATAGCTAGTAGCTAGAGGGCTTCTTCTCTCTTTTTGGATCTCAATACAATGTTCTCCCCCTCTCTCGTGGAGATCTATTCGATGTAATCTTCTTTTTGCGGTGTGTTTGTTGAGACCGACGAATTGTGGGTTTATGATCCATCTTATCTATGAATAATATTTGAATCTTCTCTGAATTCTTTTATGTATGATTGAGTTATCTTTGCAAGTCTCTTCGAATTATCCGTTTGGTTTGGCCAACTAGATTGGTAGTTCTTGCAATGGGAGAAGTGCATGGCTTTGGGTTCAATCTTGCGGTGTGCTTACCCAGTGATAGAAAGGGTTGCAAGGCACTTATTGTATTGTTGCCATAAAGGATAACAAGATGGGGTATTTATCATATTGCATGATTTTATTCCTCTACATCATGTCATCTTGCTTAAGGCGTTACTCTGTTTTTAACTTAATACTCTAGATGCATGCTGGATAGCGGTCGAAGAGTGGAGTAATAGTAGTAGATGTAGAATTGTTTCGATCTACTTGTCACGGACGTGATGCCTATATACATGATCATACCTAGATAACCTCATAACTATGCTCAATTCTATCAATTGCTCAACAGTAATTTGTTCACCCACCGTAGAATATCTATGCTCTTGAGAGAAGCCACTAGTGAAATCTATGGCCCCCGGGTCTATTCTCATCATATCAATCACTATCACTTTATTTACTTGCTTTGTTTTTACTTTGGTTTTACTTATTACTTTGCATCTATCTATCAAAAATACCAAAAATATTATCTCTATCAGATCTCACTCTCGTAAGTGACCGTGAAGGGATTGACAACCCCTAATCGCGTTGGTTGCGAGTAGCTATCATTTTGTGCAGGTACGAGGGACTTGCGCGTGGTCTCCTACTAGATTGATACCTTGGTTCTCAAAAACTGAGGGAAATACTTACGCTACTGTGCTGCATCATCCTCTCCTCTTCGGAGAAAACCAACGCAACCTCAAGACGTAGCACGCCGCCAGGACCACCTCCCGCCTCCTGCTGCTAGCAGCTCTGCTTAGCACGCTTCGCTATGAAGCGCTACTCCACCGTTGGCCAGGCCATCCCTCCAACCCTCCACACCTCCTGTTCTTCTCCACCGACTGCCGAACCACACCGCACTAGAACCAGTTAACCCTCATACACCTCTTCGTCTGCGACTCTACTCCCGCGTCTTCCCATCTCCGGCTCGTTACTGTCTGGGGCCTCGCCGTCGTCCACCACCTTGGATGCGCTTGGCGCGGTGTGGTCAACGTGGTCAACGAACGACACCATCGGAAGTAGGCTATGTGTGGAGAGGCTTACAGCTGGGTCCACGGCCGCACACAAGGAAATGCCTCCTTATTACGCGCAAAATAATGATTCCTCCACCTGACATCTGGGACCCACCGAAAGGGCCTCTGTATTTCGTGAAAAAATCGTGCCCCCCGCTGACTTGTCGGACCCACATGCTATCTTCGCACGCAAGGAAGTGCCTCCTTATTACGCACAAAAAAATGAATACTCCCCCGCCTTGGTGGAACCCAAGATACCGAGGCTGACTTAGGGCCTACCAAGTTGACAGGACGGAGGGCTTTGTCAACTTAGTCAATATGAACAATTCTAGATCCTATTATCAGACGATGTTCATCCAACGGTTGTAGTGCTTCTTCAACCTCTGGTCTTCTTGCTCCGGCCGCCCAAACCAGCGCCGGTCGTGCTGCTGCGTGCTCCCGCCTCCCGTGGTCGGCTGTGATGTCGCGGAGGCCTCACGCCCCTACTACTCCCACCGCTGGCCAAGCCATCCTCTACTCACCCACACCCCTCGTTAATCTACGGCCACAACAGCCTCACACACCGCAGCCGAACCAGTGAACCTCGTACTCCTCTTCGCGTGGCCATCCATCGCTGCGTCTTTCCCAGCTCCGAAGTCGCCCCTTCCTAGGCCTCACCGTCGTCCACCGCCGTGGTGCTCTCGGCGCGGCGTGGTCAACGTGGTCAAGGAACGATTTCCATCGGACGTGGACTGTACGTGGAGAGGCTAACAGCTGGGTCCATGGCCGTAGCAAGGAAGTGCCTCCTTATTACGCGGAAAATAATGATTCCTCCACCTGACAGCGGGGACCCACCGGATGGGCCACCTTATTTCGTGAAAAAAAGTTTCCCCCTGACTGCTGGGACCCACCAGCTACATCTTCGCACGCAAGGAAGTGCGTCCCGCAAAAAACGATTCGCTTCGATCGCTGGGACCCACCAGCTACATCTTCGCACGCAAGGAAGTGCGTCCGGGCAAAAAAAACGATTCGCCCCCTGACTGCTGGGACCCACCAGTTACATCTTCGCACGCAAAGGAAGTGCGCTCGGGCAAAAAAAAAACTATTCGCCCCTCTGACTGTTGGGACCCACCAGCTACATTTTCGCACGCAAGGAACTGCCTGACAGTCGGGACCCACCTGGTCAAAGCGTATGTAGCGTTGTCATTCTGGTCGCGAACGTGTACGTACATACTGGTCGATGTAGAGGCGCGCACGTGTCGTAGATGTAGAGGCGCACACGTAGCATGTACACATACGTACAGCGGTGAGGGTGCCAGAAAGAAAATATGGCCACGTACGTACATACGGGCAGGGTCTCTAACGCCTATCGCGCATACTTATATGGCTGGATCGGAACGGAGAAACAACGTCGTCGTTGTGTTCATGGGGAGCCAACCGGCTGGGTCGGAACGGAATGCGTGGCCGTGTTCATCGGGAGGGCTTGGACGGAACAGGCGATGTAAACTAGGCCTGGCGTATCGCAAAACAGAGGAAACGGCCTTGTGTTCGACCGGCCACGTTCGAAACGGGGTTCTGTTGATCGGGAGGGGCCTGGCGTACCGCAAAACGGAGGAAACTTGACCTCCTACGGTCGAAACGGGGGTCCTGTTGATCGGGAGGGGTGTGGCTTACGGCAAAATGGACGAAACAGACTTGTGTTGGAGCGCTACGGTCGAAACGGGGGTCCTGTTCATCGGGAGGGGTGTGGCGTACCGCAAAACGGACGAAACAGACTTGTGTTGGAGCGCCTGATCGAAACAGGGGGAGGGGTGACGCATCGCAAAACGGACTCCACGGATCTCGTTCATCTCCACCGTCGACCTCCTCCAGCCTCCACGGGCTACCGCCGACCTCCTCCGGCCTCCACGGGCTCCTGCTCATCCAGCCTCCATCGCGCGCTACTCCATCAGCTCTTGCTCAACCACCCTCCACGGGCACCCTCAACCGCTCACTGCTCATCCAGCCCTCCACACCGGGGTCCTGTTCAACCACCCTCCACGGCCACCCTCCACCGCCCACTGCTCATCCAGCCCTCCACACCACGGGTTCTGTTCATCCAAAGGCTACGCCACCGCTTTCGCTCATCCAACCCCCCGCAACGCCATTGTTCATCCGAGGCAGCATCGATCGACTTGATTAGCAGCAGAGCGGCGAATCGCCCACCGGGTTGATTAACAGCCATCGATCGATCGCCGGGTTCAAGAACGCGTAGTTCGCTGCAGGCAATCGCCGGGTTCGATTAGAGTCCAACGCCTCGCCGGCTTGAGTTAGAGCCAATGCCTCGCACACACGCGCATACATAAGAGAGAAACGCGCATTGCTCCGCCCCTGACCTCCCACCGTAACCGGCAACTCCCCGAAATCCTCCCCCTCGCTTCTACCACGGTTTTTTCCATCACGGACGGCCCAAAGAATGTCATGCAGCAGCGTCTCCGGCCCGCCCAGGACGAAAAGCCCATTTTATGTCATGATTTTTTGTCATAGAAGTAGGAGCCCACCACATATATGATGATACCGGGTTTTGTCACAATTATCGTCATAGAAGTATCATATGTATGACAGAAAAAATTCATTCGGCCCAAAATGTCACGGATGTGTCTTTTTTTTGTAGTGACTCCCCCATGAATGTATTGGGAAAAACCAAATCCGGTGGTAGTCCCAAAACTCACCGGACGCGGGGGCCGCGCTGCATGAAGTCCGCAGTCCTCGGATGTGGGAGGAGGTACTTCGGAGGCCTTGAACAACACCTTCCATGCGCCTTTATGCGTCATGTCATAAAGCCTCCGAAGCGTCTGGTGTTCGGCCGGAACGAACTCCCACAGATTGAATGCCCGCCTTTGGCACGGCAGCATCCGGCGAACGAGCATGACCTGGATCACGTTGACAAGCTTGATGTTCTTGTCCTTCATGCTCTTGGTGAAGTTTTGGAGTCCGGTCAGCTCTGTAGGTTCACCCCAGGCTAGGCCCTTCTTTTCCCAGGAGGTGAGCCGCATGGGGGTTCCGGATCGGAACTCGGGGGCCGCTGCCCAGTTGGCGCCGCGCGGCTCGGTGATGTAGAACCACTCCGATTGCCACCCTTTCACGGTCTCCGCAAAGGAGCCGTCCAGCCAGGTGACGTTAGGCATCTTGCCCACCATGGCCCCTCTGCACTCCGCTTGCTGGCCACTTACAATCTTCGGCTTCACGCAGAAGATTTGCAGCCACAGGCCGAAGTGAGGCCGGATGCGGAGGAAGGCCTCGCATACGACGATGAATGCCGAGATGTTGAGGACGAAATTCGGGGCTAGATCATGGAGCCCGTAGTAAAACATGAGCCCGCGGACGAAGGGATGAAATGGAAATCCCAGTCCACGGACGAAGTGGGCGACAAACACGACCCTCTCGTGGGGTCCTGGGGTCGGAATGACCTGCCTGACGTCTGGTAACCGGTGCACTACGTCTGCGGCCAAGTATCCGGCCGCCCGAAGATATCCGATATGCTTCTCCTTGACGGTGGAAGCCACCCACTTGCCTCCTGCTCCGGACATGTTTAGCTGTGCGGAGAAGACTTGGGCTTGGGCACTGGAGCTCGAGGGGGCAAGAGGGCAAAGGAGGAAGAGCGTGGGTAAAAATGGGGAAATCTTATCCCTTTATAGAGGCGACGAAAGCGGTGCGCCTCCCCACTTGCCCGTTGGGAATCGCTTGCTTCCCAAGCGCCACGATTGATGGCGTAGTGGGATTACCCATACCAGTATTGATGAGAATCCCGTGATAAGGGGCACGATCTCTGCTTTGACAAGACGTGTCAAGGAAACCGCCTCGCAATATGCGCTGTGGCTGGTTGTAGGAAAACGGTTCGAATAATGACCCGACCATAATGACACGTCGCGTTGTCTAAAAAGTTGTCAGCAGATTGCATTTGTGAAATATCATTCTCTCTATGGTGGCATGTGAAGATCATTTTGTGGATCCGGACACGGTTCAAGTGTTCGATAATTACTTTGGAGTATTCGGAGAAGGAACCCGCCTTGCAATGTCAAGACAAGATCGCTACCGGACTCATCGTCATTGAAGCCTGGTTCAGGGGCTACTGAGGGAGTCCTGGATTAGGGGGTATCAGGACAGCCGGACTATATACATCGTCCGGACTATTGAAGCGTGAAGATACAAGACTCAAGACTTCGTCCCGTGTCCGGATGGGACTCTCCTTGGCGTGGAAGGCAAGCTTGGCGATCCGGATATTGTTTTTCCTTCCTTGTAACCGACTCCATGTAAACCCTAGCCCTCTCCGGTGTCTATATAAACCGGAGAGGTTGGTCCTCAGAAGGCCGATCACAATTACAATCATACCATCATAGGCTAGCTTCTAGGGTTTAGCCTCTACGATCTCGTGGTAGATCTACTCTTGTACTACCCATATCTTCAATATTAATCAAGGGAAGTAGGGTTTTACCTCCATCGAGAGGGCCGAACACAGGTAAACATTGTGTCCGTTGCTTCCTGTTACCATCAGCCTAAGACGCACAGATCGGGACCCCCTACCCGAGATCCGCCGGTTTTGACACCGACATTGGTGCTTTCATTGAGAGTTCCTCTGTAGCCTGCTCCATTACTGCCGACTATCGCGGACCGCTTCCTACGTCGTGCGTAAGCCAGGTCGAAAAACCCTATCCTCCGAAGAGGACTCCCTTTAGATGTCATGCCTTACCCTTGAAGTGTCGTGTTTTTGCAGAGACGACGGTCGGAGCGTGGGACCGAGCCCCTAGGGACTCGTCGGCCAAGGGCGTCCGGATCGGGCAGGCTCAAGAGGAAGGCGGTAAGGGTCGACTCGCCTCTACAGAGGTAAGGCAAAAACTTGTGCTGTGATTATGGTATTTTTGAAGTATGACAGCACCCTTTGTGTCCTGGCAGGAAGAGGAGCAGCCGGACTATACCCGGGGATCCTGCCAACCACGCCTCCACCAGCCGGATTCCAAAACCGGCTTTGAGAGCAGAGGCGGGAGCAGGGCCGATGCCACATAGTTCTCCAACGGAGAATGCGGATATGCTCTCGGCCACGAATTCCGAAGTAGAGAGCGCCATGAATCACCGGCGTCGACGGGCCATACTTCGGAACAACATCTTTTCCGAAGAGGCGTTTAACGCCTTCAATTCGGGAGACGCATACATCCGAGCTGCTCAAGGCGGGCTTGCCCGAGCGACGGACCAGTATACCAAAGATATACGGGTAAGAAAATTTGATAAGCATGTGTAGCAAGAGCCTCGAGACTTGAAACAGTTGGAACAACTGTTTTAAGGATCAATTTATGCATGTGTCCTTGTAGATAAGAATGAGCAATTGTCTCGGGAGCTGGAGGAGTGCAAGGTCGAGCTGAGGGCCGCAGTTGCCAAATTAGAGGAATCCCAAAAGCCCTCATCTGGTAACAGTTGTCGCAATTGTACGAAGATGCACCAATTAGTAAATGGCTGATATGACAAGTCTAATAGAAAATTCTGCAGACAATCCCGGGGTGAATCCGGAGGGCGTAAGAGAGGACGAATCGCATCTCAAAAGGCAGCTGAAGGCTGGTGAGCGCATTCTTACGCAAGTTAGGCAGGAGAAGAACAATCTTCAAGATGCCAAAGTCCAGCTGGACATGGAGTTAAAAGATCTCCGCGCTCAGCTGGCGGACTCCGTGAAGGAGAACAAAAGGCTTCGACGCGGCATTTATGGTAAGTGCCTAGATGAACTGTAGTATAGTTCAGCTCGGAAGTATATTGAAATGATTGTGCTTGTAGGAATGTTAACGGGTCGCCCTGAGGAGGAGATGCCCTCATCTGCAGGCGATTTACTACAAGACCTCTTACAACTGCACGAGCGAGCTCGGCAGGTGATGCAGGGTGTTGCTCAGGCCTTGTGGCCATCAAGCCTCCTGCCGAATGACATGGGGGAGCTTGTGGATATGCTTCAAGGAGCACGGCGGCGCTTCCTATTGTGGAAGATGTCAGCCTGCCGGCAAGGTGCAAGAGAAGCCTGGGCTATGGTGAAGACGCGCTACACCAAGCTGGACCCGAACCATATTGTCAAGTCGGACGGCGGGGCGGATGGGCAAGAAATTCACGTGAGTCTGGTATATGACCAGGTAGCGTTAGCCGCAAAGTATTCTCAACAGGATTGTGAGCTAGATAGCCTGTTGGATGGTATAGTGGAGGAATATAGTCAGTCCAAGTGAGTGTGTAATTCAATGGACATAATTAGTCCCTAGCCAGATTAAAATCATTTGTCATGGCGGACCTTTTCGCTTCAGCCCCCAGATCCTACAGTCCGTGGTGTGTCCGAATACCCACTCGGTTATACAAAACCGGGGTATGCGTGGAAACCAGGCGTAGGGGTCATAAGTGCTTGAACAGACAAGTACCCAACTAGTTATGTTATATTACATGGATAGTAAGAAACATCTTCCAGGGAGAATAGTTCCGTTAGGGGTTCCTTTCCCTGGGTACACATGCGACAATGCACATGTCCGGACTGCGAACGATTGCGCAGGATACAAAACTTCTGGGGATTTGCGTTGTAATAAACGAATACATCTTTTGTTCACCGATCGAATATTCTCTCAAGGAAGCTAGCTTTCGGCTTCACCCAGTCTGAGGTACACATCCGGGCCGGCAGTAACAATCGCAGAGGTGCTCCCCTTATGCCCTAGCCGAATTAACGAGAACGTAGGGCATAAACACAAGAGCCAGGCAACCCAGCTTGGCCACATCTTAAGTCATATCGATGCATATAATGGTGAAGAAAAGGCACATATGAAAAAAGAATGCATATGTGATGGGCAGAAAGCCATGTGAGTAATTATTTTTAGCTTCCGTATAGGAAGCCCCCAGGTATTGCTTACACACCTAGTGCGGCCAGAGTGATCCAGGAGTCCGCATTGTATTGAATACTTTGTGTGAAGAGGAAAAAGGTTGAGAAAGGAAAAGGGATGGAGCATAATTAAAAAGGAGGGGTTAGGAGACGAACACTGAGTTCGGCGTTAGGCGTAGAATCTCCGGAGTCTGGCTGTGTTCCATGGGTTCGGCTCGAGTCTGTTATCGGATGCATTACGTAAGCGGTACGCTCCTCCGGTGAGAACTTTGTCAATGACGAAGGGACCTTCCCACTTGGGTTTGAGTTTGTCCTTCTTCTTCTTCGGTAGGCGTAGAACGAGCTCGCCAATATTGTAAGTTTTGGCCCGCACTTCTCTGCTTTGATATCGTCGAGCCTGCTGCTGATAGAATGTGGAGCGGGCTTTTGCGACGTCGCGCTCCTCCTCCAGGGCATCCAAGTTATCCTGCCGATCTAACTCGGCTTCCTTCTCTTCGTACATGCGTACGCGTGGTGAATCATGTATTATGTCGTAGGGTAATACTGCTTCCGCGCCGTACACCATAAAAAATGGTGTATATCCGGTGGTGCGATTCGGCGTGGTCCACAACCCCCAGAGTACGGAGTCGAGCTCCTCGACCCAGTCCGTATCCGACTCTGTCAAGGATCGCACTAGTCTGGGTTTGATGCCGCTCATGATGAGACCATTTGCCCGCTCTACCTGGCCGTTTGTTTGGGGATGGTAGACGGAAGCATAATCAAGCTTAATCCCATTTTTGTGCACCAAGTTTTCACTTCGTCGGCTGTGAAATTTGAGCCATTATCAGTGATGATGCTGTGGGGGACACCGTATCGGTGTACTACCCCGGATATGAAGTCTATTTCTGGTCCGGATTCGGCCGTTTTGACTGGTTTGGCTTCTATCCATTTGGTGAATTTGTCCACCATGACCAATAAGTATTTTTTCTTATGGCTTCCCCCTTTAAGAGGTCCGACCATATCCAGCCCCCAGACCGCGAAGGGCCAAGTTATGGGGATTGTTTGGAGAGCGGTAGGGGGCATATGACTCTGATTGGCAAAGTGCTGGCAACCAACGCAATGTTGGACAAGGTCCTGTGCGTCTGCTCGGGCCGTCGGCCAGTAGAAACCTATACGGAAGGCCTTGCTGACTAATGCTCGAGCAGCGGCGTGGTGCCCGCCTAGTCCGACATGGATTTCAGCCAAGAGCTGCCGCCCTTCCTCTTCGTAGATGCATCTTTGGAGCACTCCGGTAGCGCTTCTCTTGTAGAGTTCCCCTTCATAGAATTTGTAAGCTTTAGAGCACCGGACGATGCAGCGTGCTTCATTTTTGTCTTCGGGGAGCTCCTGCCTATTTAGGTAGGCCAAGAAAGGCTCAGTCCACGGGGCGATTACAACCATGATTTCATGGGCCGAGGACGTTATTTCGGTGGTAGAACCTCCGATTATGTCTGATAGTTCAGAATCTGGGGGTGTATTCGGATCCGTGCTAGTATTGCCGGACTCCCCTTCCCATACTACGGATGGCTTGAACAACCGTTCCAAGAATATGTTAGGTGGGACAGGGTCGCGTTTAGCGCCGATGCGAGCGAGGACGTCCGCCGCTTGATTGTTTTCTCGAGCCACATGGTGGAATTCGAGCCCCTCGAACCGAGCTGACATCTTGAGGACGACATTACGGTAGGCCGCCATTTTCGGGTCCTTGGCATCAAAATCTCCGTTTATTTGTGATATTGCGAGGTTTGAATCCCCACGCACTTCTAGGCGTTGAATGCCCATAGAGACTGCCATCCGAAGACCGTGCAATAGGGCCTCATATTCGGCTGCATTGTTGGAGTCTGTGTATAATGTTTGGAGGACGTACTGGACCGTGTCTCCGGTGGGAGACGTCAGGACTACACTTGCTTCCAATCCGGCCAGCATTTTAGAGCCGTCGAAGTGCATGATCCAGTTTGAGTATGCGCCGTACTCTTTAGGGAGTTCGGCTTCTATCCATTATGGCCCATTTGGCAATCCGGCCCGTAGCATCGCAGTTATTTATTATGTCATTGCGTGGTACTGTCAGGGCCCCGATTCCAAGTCACATCGATCTAGCCGGTAACACCTCATATCACTTTGCGGCCTCACGCACGGTATTCCCACGGGTGTCGCCTTACCATGGCCCGGGACCGTTTGCGCCTTTTGGCTCACGTATATGATAGTGTCGCTAGCATCCATATGACAGAGAACCCGGGCCAACATGGCTAGTCGTGAACCCAAAGCGGCACTAACCCATGGGGACAGGCATACATGAATCACATCGAGCATGTCGGTCATCAACGTATGAATCCGGGCTGTAGCACTGGCTAACAGGAGTCCGTAACCCGGCTGTAGCAGCTAGGTAGGACTCGGATGTCACCGCGTGACATTTCCCGAAGGACGGAACAGAACGAAGTGAAACACATGCCGGCCGGTCAAGTGTCCAGAGCAGTAGTGCTGGGCTAGCAGGACTCCGGTGAACTAGGCTGTAGCGGACTACTATCGCTCAGGAAGCACTAGACTACATTTCCCCATATGAGAGGCTGCCAAGGATAAACAACTAGTCGGACTCCACACATACCAAGCATTTCAAACATACACACATATGCTCAATATGTGTAAATACAACATGGCATCACAACATAACTCTACGACTCAAATATTTATTCATTAGGCTCCGAGGAGCGAGATATTACAAACATGGGTCTCATGACCCAACACTCAGAGCATACAAGTCAAGACACAAGCGGAAGCTTAACATGTCTGAGTACAGACATCTACAAATGAAAAAGGCTGAGAAGCCTGACTATCTACCACATCCTGCCGAGGGCACAAGATCGTAGCTGAGGTAACAAGCTAAACGTCGAAGTCCACGTGGAACTACTAGCAAGACTGACGTCTCTCTGCAAAAACATAAAATAGGCAAACGTGAGTACAATTGTACTCAGCAAGACTTACATCAGAACTAACTACATATGCATCATTATCAAAAGGGGTGGTGGAGTTTGACCGCAGCAAGCCAGCTTTGACTCGGTGGCTATCCCTGAACTACGATTTGCAAGTAACTCTTTTGAGGTGGCGCACACGAGTCCACATATTCACCATATCAATACACCACTATGGATCCGCTCCGTCTCCCCACGAGAACGCCATCCATAGCACTCACGCTTATCTTGCGTATTTTAGAGTATCCACTTTCACTTGTCTATGAACTATGCGGGGTCCAAGTTTCCATAACCGAGGAATCCGGCTATTCAATAGATAATGATAACCCTGAGGGTGTACTTCTTCACACACGCTCTCGCCACTTATCGCCTCAGACACGTCATGTACCTCGGCAACCTTCAAGCGGAAGTCGGGCGAGGGAGTCGGCCACGACCTGACTAACCACACAAGTCTCTCGTCCAGGTTTATCGCCTATTTGGGTTCCATCCGCAAGGAGATCCGGCCGGGGTGTCGCTCACGGCCCCAAACGATGTGAGCAGGGTTCCCAAGCCCACCAACCGGGTGCCACTTTGTACACCGTGCCACTGTGCCTAGTCTGTCCCAAGCCCACCTGTACCGGGTGCCACTTGGTAGACTACTAACACTACCTACAAACACCAGAAACTAGTTGCAACTCCTGGACAGAGATCAAGTGGATTAATAAGCCAAGAGGGGCCGAGTTACCGGAACCCAATGTGTGGTAGTAACTGCTCATGGATCACAAACACAGAACTCAGTTCCTGAGGACGGCTACAATGAGACAACCCACCATGTACTCCTACATGGCCTCTCACCGCTACCTTTACCAAATCGTGTTCACACACTTGGCTCACACACAGTAGGACATGTTCACACACCATTCCAATTCATTCCCGATGAATCAGACTGACTCAACTCTAAGCGATGAGCAGGCATGACAAACAAGCATGAATGAGTAGGCACAAGCGAGGCTCAAACAACTCCTACTCATGCTAGTGGGTTTCATCTAATTACTGTGGAATGACAGGTCATGCAGAGGATAAAGGGGTTCAACTACCGCAGCAAGTAACACATGAGTCGTTGTTGTCCTAATGCAGTAAAATAGAGCAGGAGCGAGAGAGTGGGATTATATCGGAATGAACAAGGGGGTTTTGCTTGCCTGGCACTTCTGAAGATAATATAGTTCTTCAATAGTGTCATCGAACTCATCGTCGGTACGTCGTCTACTGAGAGGGGACAAATACCGGCAAACAAGGGAGAACACAATCAATGCAATGCAACAATATGATGCATGAATGTGACATGGCAATATGCTATGGTTTGAGCTAATGCAACTAGCAAGAAAGTTAAATGGAGCTGGTTTGAACACTAGGTTCAAATTCAAACTCCATGTAAGGCATTTCAAATGCCTTTTATTCAAATTGTCTTATACAGCAACTTTAAGTTGTTCAAACATGCATGGAAATGGTACAAATGGATAGATTGCATTTTTCTGATAATTTTTCATATATAAATTATTTCATTTGGAGTTACAGTTGAATTTCTATGATTTTTAGAAGTTTAGGACATTTTCTGAAATTTCCTGTAAAAGAATAAATCCAGAAAAGAGTTATTGCGTCAGCATGACATCACGGTGACGTCAGCAAGTCAACAGGCGCTGTCCAGGTCAAATCTGACCGGCGGGACCCGCTGATCAGTCTCACAGTGAAGGCTAGGGTCACTGACATGTGGGGTCAGGTCAACAAGTGACGTGGCCAGGTCAAACTGACCTGTGGGGCCTACGGGGTTAGCACTAATCTAAACAGGAAATTAAGTTAAATTAAACAGGCGCAGGGCCCACATGGCAGTGGCACTAGGGTCGGTTAGCGCGGCCATTAGCAGCTAATGACAAGGCCACGTCGGCTCGCCGGAGTTGAACGCCGGCGAGCACACAAACGCGGCGGCATCCCTCGGGAACACGCTACAGGCGGCAGGATCAAGCGTTGAGGGCACCAGGGCATAGCCCTTTCTCTGCCGCATCAAGGAGCAGTGGAGTTGGACGCGGGGGTCGCCGTAGTCGACGCCGGCGACGAGGTTTGCGTCTGTCGTGGTTCGGTTGGCGGCGGTTTCGTAGCTACAGCGTGCAGATCGACTAGCTAACGGCATATGCATGACATACGCGTGCCCACGAATCCATTGGACATGGTGGTGTGACCAAAAGGTCGCCGGAATAGCACCGACGACGAGCTCGGGCGGAGGCGAGCTTCAGTCATGGTTGGGGATGAGGCTAGCGGGCGCAAACGAGAGAGGGAGAAGAGGGGTCCGGAGAAGAATCTCACAGCGCGTCGTTTGGCGGTGTCGGGTGGCTCGGGGAAGCACCAGAGCGAGCGAAGCGGCGAGGGGGATCTCCGGCGGCCGGCGATGAAGATGTTGAGGATGACGATGATGTGGGGCGTCCGGTGGTGCGTGTGTCCTCGAGGAGGCATAGACGACGGAGGCGGATCTCCTAGACATGCTGGGGAGGTTAGGCGGTGGAAGTGGCCGCGGCGAACGGCGTGGGTGGCGGCGGCTCCCGGTGGAGAGAACAGAGGAGGGGGAACGAGGGAGAGGGAGAGAGCGAGGGGGTCCAGGGGTCGGGGCGGCGCCGAGGAGAAGTCGCGAGGCGTCGCGGTGGCTGAGCGACGCAGCAGCAGCAGCTGGTGGCGTGGCGCCAGCCAAGGCTGCGTCGTTGTCCATCCTCCGCCTCTTGGCAGAGGTTGGGATGACTGCACCGGGCCAGGTGGGCTGGGCGGCTCTGGGCCGCATGGTGAGGCCAGGTGGTTTAGTGGGCGCCTGTAAGTTCCCAAGAGTCTCGCTCTATTTCTATTTTATTTCTCTTTTCTATTTTCTGTAATTGTGTTTGGCTTTAATAAAATGCGGGGCATTTCCAAAATCATGAAACTGCTCAATGTCACTGTTTGGAATATTTCCAACAACAAACATTTCAGCTTGTGATTATTTGAGCACCTAAAATATTATTTAGCAATTAAATGCCCAAATGCAAATACCATATGAATTAATTCAGAGCCCAAATTTGTCATGGGAAAATGTGCATCACCTCTGCTCTCTGTTTCCAGATTTTCCAAGAATGATGAACATTTTGGAAGCCATTTGGATTCACTGAAAATATTTTTAGGTTGAACCTATTTGAATTCCATTTGGTACTAGGGTTTGGACATCCCCATTTCAGGTTTAAATGAAATTTTAAACATGATGCAGCAACCAAGCTAGCACTAGTGCATTGCAAGGCTAGGGATGTGACAACTCACCCCCACTAAACAAGAATCTCACCCCGAGATTCAAGACGTGAGGTGAGAGGAAAAAGGGAAGTCACAAAGCTATCACAATCTTCATGATCCATTTGCCCTTCTTAAAGATGTTTACTCATTCTATCATCTTGGTCTTGACGTCTTTGCTTTCGAGATCTTCATCCAACACGATGGCGACAAAAAGAATACTCTATAGGGAACGATCTCCTCGGAGATCGAGCACTCAAGATCAATTCGTGGAATGAGATGTTAAAACATCTCGAGTTGAGACACAAAACACATCGAGAGGGATGGAAGAACAAACAACGAGGTTTGATTTGGTGGGCAACAATTCCACGCTTAGAAAGATGGTGGATGGTGTCAGATGACGAGGAAATAATTGCCACGATCCCGTAACGGGGCACTTTGGAAAAGGTGACTCGAAGAACTGCTCCCTTAAGTGGCAAAAAGAATTACTTTTGATCCATAGATCATTGACACTCCTCGTACCAGCTTAAGGCAATCACAATCGATCATTTGAAAGAGTTAGAAAGAATGACATACTCGGACTAGAACGGATGATGTGGACTACCTTGTTGAAGACAACACAATGGATGATTTTGCTTATCATCAAAAATGGATGGGACCCATGGTAGGACCACTTTTGGAGATGATCCTGAACAAGAATTACTAGGAAGGCAGCCCATAAGAAATTGGCTCAATGGGGTGCAAACTGGGAACAGAATGCAATTGTCGGAAATGTTCCAACCATCATATCTTCCTGAGATTCAGATCTGGTTGGTGTCAGGACATTCCAGACTCATCAAGTCCAGAAAGAAAAATGAAAGTTTGCAACACAAATCGATGAGATGACGTTGCGAGATTCTCGGGAGATGAACTACGATAGCAAGCTCAGAAACATGAGCTGGTTCTGCTACATACATGTGAACACGTTGTCCAAGACAAGCATAACCATGTGGTAGTATTATAATGAAACACTACCAATTTCAGGTGGGGGAACCATCATCGAGGATATCGAAGTCCTAACATAAGTCATGATTAGCTCTTATGAAGGAACTCCTTCTCCTTGAACAAATCAACCAGTGGCTTGGTGTGCTAGGGATACATATAGAATGAAGGTTGCAAGTCTCCAAACCATAGAATACTTTGCACGTATGCATGAGTGACTTGGGATGGTTCTAGAGGAAACAAAAACAATCTTTCTCGAACTCATGGCGGCAACTTGCACCAAATGCACGTGAATCAGAGAAAGTCACTTCTTCCATCCAAGCATAAGCTTCATGAACGGAACACGAAGGCATTGCTTACAAAGTTTCCAACACTAGGTTGATGTTCAACATGAATCATGGGGGAGACAAAAATGCTGCTGATGGGCTCAACAACAACTCATCGAAATTTCCATATCACTGGACTTCCACCATCATGTGAACACGGTGATAGTATTGGTCAGACCAAAAGATGTAATGGTGTATGCTCGAGGGATCAACCACGAGTAAGACAACATCACGAATATCGTTAGTTCTGATTTGACTTGACGATGGCCCATACTCAATTCAAGGTTTTGACAAGGCAATAGATTCAACAGCTGATCACGAGGATCAATTGATGAAGATATCATCTTTCTTCAACACACTCACAAAAAGATATCCCTTGAAATAAACTAAGTCGGACAAGCTTTCATCTTCCAACTCTCCAAGTTGTTGTTTAGCTTAACCAACTAGCTCAGGGTATCCAACACAGATTCTTGGAGAATGGGTGGTTTAGAAGAAAACCAACATGATCACGAGCTCAACATAACAGTCAGGAAACAACCTGGTAACACTTCCAAGAAGATATTTGGAAAGTCACGAACCACCGATACGTTATTAAGCTCGAGAACAATCTTGCTTTTCAGGGCAAGACGATATGATCAAATAAGAAAGGGATTGAATAATCCTAACTCATTGATCGAAGGGTGCACCAGAAATAAGGACTAGGTAGCACGATCAATCTTAGTATGATGATTTAATAACCAACACGCTAAGAATGAGAATATTGTCCATTAACTACCAAGCAACGAGGTTGCTAGGAGTATCGATTTCACACATCACAATTCACTTGTCGGCATTCCGGTTGCATCAACACGGGACCGAGGAATGAATAATGATAGCGGGAAGTATCACTACGTCAAGAATTCCTAAGAGGTTGTGCAATTCCCATGACATTCTTGACATAAGATGGTAACACTCCAGGTGGAACAGACTCAAAAGCTGGATTGGCATTTTGATCTGCGGAATACAACTACTTTGACCCAATCCCAGATATGGATGAGGTACTGGACTTTGTTTCTCCAAGTCATTCGGGACAGAATGGCTTGACGGACCACAAGAGTAATAGGCATTGATAAACGAATGCACACATACCCATGACTATCAATTGACAGGCGGGGGTCAGAATACAACTAAGGAGGAACAACTCGAGGAGCATATCACTTTCTGAGTTGTGGATGCATAGGTTAGTATGTCGAATCAAGTTCAACAGGGTTCTTCCGGATAACCATGCAGAGAGGTAGGACTGACAGAGTCACAATATAGAATCGAGAACTCATTAGGAGCACTTTGGTTGCAATCGTTTGGTTCAGCGAGGAACTTCTGCCATAAGTAGTTCATGGTATTTGGAAGAATGATGTACCACGAACCTCGAGGACTATCGCAAAGGTTACTAATAACCTAAAGGAACTAGCAAACTCTATCAACACGAGGTAATTAGGGTGAATCTCGGGTTCAGAAACCCAGGAGTAGAATGCCTACTACTAAGTGGCATCACGGGATGCTTTCGAGAATGACGGCCAGAATCATCACACGGGGAACACAAAACATGGCTAGATTACTAGGTGACTCCCTAAAACACCTAGGGTCATAGTAATAGTTCCAACATATATGTTAAGGCAATAAATTACCTCAACGCACCGGTTAGTGTGCTTATTCTGACCAAAAGGACATTGGGAATGGAAAGAAAGGATTTGCAAAAGCATCAGACTATTTAGAGACCTGGGATGACTCGGACAGCATAACGGCTGTAAATGCTCAAAATGATTTGAGACATCCTGCAAAAATGGTGGCATAACCACTTAACAACATCATATCAAGATTCTGAGATCAACAGTTAACATACAGAAATAGTAGAAACTGAACTGGGGCTTAAATCCAACAATCTTAAAGGTCTATGGATTAGTAACACGTCATCCTGATAGAAAGATGAGAAGCCTAGTTCTTAAACCCCATAGAAGAGAAGAGGATGACTCAGATCAGAAAGCCAGGAGGTAAAGGAGTAAAAAGATCCTTACGTTCCCTTCCACAATCAATTCACTTACATAACTAAAGCATTTCTAGACACAACTTCGACCAGTTTGGCTTGGTAATCCTACATGCAGTCAGGCTCTGATACCAAAGCTGTCAGGACCCGATTCCAAGTCACATCGATCTAGCGGTAACACCTCATATCACTTTGCGGCCTCACGCACGGTATTCCCACGGTGTCGCCTTACCATGGCCCGGACCGTTTGCGCCTTTTGGCTCACGATATGATAGTGTCGCTAGCATCCATATGACGAGAGAACCAGGGCCGACATGGCTAGTCGTGAACCCAAAGCGGCACTAACCCATGGGGACAGGCATACATGAATCACATCGAGCATGTCGGTCATCAACGTATGAATCCGGGCTGTAGCACTGGGCTAACAGACTCGGTAACCCGGCTGTAGCGAGCTAGGAAGGACTCGGATGTCACGCGTGACATTTCCCGAGGGACAGATACAGAACGAAGTGAAACACATGCCCGCCGATCAAGTGTCCAGAGCGGTAGTCTTTGGGCTAGCGAGGACTCCGTGAACGGGCAGTAGCGGACTACTATCGCTCGGGAAGCACTAGACTACATTTCCCCATATGAGAGGCTGCCAAGGATAAACAACTAGATTGTCGGATCCCACACATACCAAGCATTTCAAACATACACACTATATGCTCAATATGTGTAAATACAACATGGCATCACAACATAACTCTCGACTCAAATATTTATTCATTAGGCTCCGAGGAGCGAGATATTACAAACATGGGTCTCATGACCCAACACTCGAAGCATACAAGTCAAGGCACAAGCGGAAGCTTAACATGTCCGAGTACGAGACATCGCAAATGGAAAAGGGTGAGAAGCGACGACTATCTACCACATCTGCCAAGGCACAAGATCGTAGCTGAGGTAACAAGCTAAGCGTCAAGTCCACGTGGAACTACTAGCGAGACTGACGTCTCTCTGCAAAAACATAAAATAGGCAAACATGAGTACAATGGTACTCAGCAAGACTTACATCAGAACTAACTACATATGCATCATTATCAAAAGGGGGTGGTGGAGTTTGACCGCAGCAAGCCATCTTTGACTCGGTGGCTATCTGAACTACATTGCAAGTAACTCTTTTGAGGTGGCGCACACGAGTCCACATATTCACCATATCAATACACCACTATGGATCCGCTCCGTCTCCCCACGAGAACGCCATCCATAGCACTCACGCTTATCTTGCGTATTTTAGAGTATCCACTTTCACTTGTCTATGAACTATGCCAGGGTCCAAGTTTCCATAACCGAGAATCCGGCTATTGAATAGATAATGATAACCTGCAGGGTGTACTTCTTCACACGCTCTCGCCACTTATCGCCTGACATGTCATGTACCTCGGCAACCTTCAAGCGAAAACAGGCGAGGGAGTCGGCCACGACCGACTAACCACACAAGTCTCTCGTCCGGGTTTATCGCCTATTTGGGTTCCATCCGCAAGGAGATCCGGCCGGGTGTCGCCACGGCCCCAAACGATGTGAGCAGGGTTCCCAAGCCCACCAACGGGTGCCACTTGGTACACCGTACATCAGGTGCCTAGTCTGTCCCAAGCCCACCTGCATCGGGTGCCACTTGGTAGACTACTAACACTACCTACAAACACCGGACACTAGTTGCAACTCACGGACAGAGATCAAGTGGATTAATAAGCCAAGAGGGCCGAGTTACGGAACCCAATGTGTGGTAGTAACTGTTCATGGATCACAAACACGAACTCAGTTCCCGAGGGCGGCTGCAATGAGACAACCCACCATGTACTCCTACATGGCCTCTCACCGCTACCTTTACCAACTCGTGTTCACACACTTAGCTCACACAGTGAGGACATGTTCACACAGCATTCCAATTCATTCCCGATGAATCGGACCTGACTCAACTCTAAGCGATAGCAGGCATGACAAACAAGCATGAATGAGTAGGCACTGTGAGGCTTAAACAACTCCTACTCATGCTAGTGGGTATCATCTAATTCTTGTGGAATGACAGGTCATGCAGAGGATAAAGGGTTCAGCTACCGCAGCAAGTAACACATGAGTCGTTGTTGTCCTAATGCAGTAAAATAGAGCAGGAGCGAGAGAGTGGGATTATATCGGAATGAACAAGGGGGTTTTGCTTGCCTGGCACTTCTGAAGATAATATAGTTCTTCAATAGTGTCATCGAACTCATCGTCGGTACGTCGTCTACTGAGATGGGACAAATACCGGCAAACAAGGGAGAACACAATCAATGCAGTGAAACAATATGATGCATGAATGTGACATGGCAATATGCTATGGTTTGTGCTAATGCAACTAGCAGCAGGTTAAATGGAGCTGGTTTGAACACTAGGTTCAAATTCAAACTCCATGTAAGGCATTTCAAATGCCTTTTATTCAAATTGTCTTATACAGAAACTTTAAGTTGTTCAAACATGCATGGAAATGGTACAGATGGATAGATTGCATTTTTCTGATAATTTTTCATTTATAAATTATTTCATTTGGAGTTACGGTTGAATTTCTATGATTTTTAGAAGTTTAGGACATTTTCTGAAATTTCCTGTAAAAGAATAAATCCAGAAAAGAGTTATTGCGTCAGCATGACATCACGGTGACGTCAGCAAGTCAACATGCGCTGTCCAGGTCAAATCTGACCGGCGGGACCCGCTGATCAGTCTCACAGTGAAGGCTAGGGTCACTGACATGTGGGGTCAGTCAACAAGTGGCGTGGCAGTCAAACCGACACAATGGGGCCTACGGGTTAGCACTAATCTAAACAGGAAATTAAGTTAAACTAAACAGGCGCAGGGCCCACATGGCAGTGGCACTAGGGTTGGTTAGCGCGGCCATTAGCAGCTAATGACAAGGCCACGTCGGCTTGCCGGAGTTGAACGCCGGCGAGCACACAAACGCGGCGGCGTCCCTCGGGAACACGCTACAGGTGGCAGGATCAAGCGTTGAGGGCACCAGGGCATAGCCCTTTCTCTGCCGCATAAAGGAGCAGTGGAGTTGGACGCGGGGGTCGCCGTAGTCGACGCCGGCGACGAGGTTTGCGGCTGCCGTGGTTCGGTTGGCGGCGGTTTCGTAGCTACAGCATGCAGATCGACTAGCTAACGGCATATGCATGACATACGCGTGCCCACGAATCCGTTGGACATGGTGGTGTGACCAAAAGGTCATCGGAATAGCGCCGACGACGAGCTCGGGCGAAGGCGAGCTTCGGTCATGGTTGGGGATGAGGCTAGCGGGCGCAAACGAGAGAGGGGGAAGAGGGGTCCGGAGCAGAATCTCACAGCGCGTCGTTTGGCGGTGTCGGGTGGCTCGGGGAAGCACCAGAGCGAGCGAAGCGGCGAGGGGGATCTCTGGCGGCCGGCAATGAAGATGTTGAGGATGACGATGATGTGGGGCGTCCGGTGGTGCGTGTGTCCTCGAGGAGGCGTAGACGACGGAGGCGGATCTCCTAGACATGCTGGGGAGGCTAGGCGGTGGAAGTGGCCGCGGCGAACGGTGTCGGTGGCGGCGACTCCCGGTGGAGAGAACAGAGGAGGGGGAACGAGGGAGAGGGAGAGAGCGAGGGGGTCCAGGGGGTCGGGGCGGCGCCGAGGAGAAGTCGCGAGGCGCGGTGTGGCAAAGCGACGCAGGCAGCAGCCTGGTGGCGTGGCGCCAGCAGCAAGGCGCGTTGTCCCTCCTCTACCCTCTTGGCAGAGATTGGGGATGGTGGCACCAGTGCCGTGGGCTGGGCGGCTCTGGGCCGCATGAGTTAGGCCTGTGGCTTAGTGGGCGCCTGTAAGTTCTGGTGAGTCTCTGCTCTATTTCTATTTTATTTCTCTTTTCTATTTTCTGTAATTGTGTTTGGCTTTAATAAAATGCTGGGGCATTTCCAAAAATCATGAAACTGCTCAATGTCACTGTTTGGAATATTTCCAACAACAAACATTTCAGCTTGTGATTATTTGAGCACCTAAAATATTATTTAGCAATTAAATGCCCAAATGCAAATACCATATGAATTAATTGAGCCCAAATATGTCATGGAAAAATGTGCATCACCTCTGGTTACTGTTTCCAGCATTTTCCAAGAATGATGAACATTTTTGGAAGCCATTTGGATTCACTGAAAATATTTTTAGGTTGAACCTATTTGAATTCCATTTGGTACTAGGGTTTGGACATCCCCATTTCAGGTTTAAATGAAATTTTAAACATGATGCAGCAACCAAGCTAGCACTAGTGCATTGCAAGGCTAGGGATGTGACAGGTACTTCGGAGGCCACCGTAATCGAACACTCTTGAAAGTAGTGTCGTAGCTTCCGGGATGCCATGAACACCGCGTATGCTATTTTTTGATAGTGTGGGTATCGGGATTTGCATGGGGTTAGGACCGTGTACAGGTAGTAGACCGGCTTCTGGAGCGGGAATTTATATCCGTCAGCCTCTCGTTCAACGACGAGCACTGCGCTTACAAGTTGATGCGTTGCAGCTATGTACAACAACATAGGTTCGTCAATATTTGGCGCTGTTAGTACTGGATTACTGGCCAATAAGGTCTTTATTTCATCTAGTCCGGCCGCGGCTGCATCCGTCCACACGAAGTGTTCGATGCGCCGAAGACGGCGATAAAGAGGTAATGCCTTTTCTCCTAACCTGGAGATAAAGCGGCTTAGAGCAGCCACGCATCCAGCTAGTTTCTGGATGTGCTTGAGGTCTGTTGGTATAGCCAACTGTAACAGAGCTCGGATTTTTGCCGCATTCGCTTCAATTCCTCTATTGGAAACGATGAAGCCGAGTAGTTTCCCCGAGGGGACGCCAAAAACGCATTTTTCTGGGTTCAGCTTGATGTCGTATGTCCGGTGATTGTCGAATGTAAGCCTCAAGACATCTATTAGGGTTTCGACGTGTCTTGTTTTTATGACCACGTCATCCACGTATGCCTCCACTGTTTTGCCGATTTGCTTTTCGAGGCATGTTTGAATCATGCGTTGGTAGGTTGCGCCGGCATTCTTAAGCCCGAAAGGCATAGTGTTGAAGCAGAAAGGGCCATATATTGTTATGGAAGCTGTTGCAGCTTGGTCAGACTCTGCCATCTTTATTTGATGGTATCCCAAGTATGCGTCGAGGAAACACAGCGAGTCATGTCCTGCTGTGGCATCGATGATTTGATCGATGCCAGGGAGGGGAAAGGGATCCTTGGGGCAAGCCTTGTTGAGGTCTTTAAAGTCGACACATAGGCGCCAGGATTTGTCCTTCTTTGGTACCATCACCAGGTTTGCCAGCCAATCCGGATGCTTGATATCTCTGATGAATCCGGCCTCGAGTAGTTTGGCTAGCTCGTCCCCCATGGCCTGCCATTTAGGCTCTGAAAACCGTCTTAGAGTCTGCTTGACCGGTTTGTATCCTTTTAGTATATTGAGGTTGTGTTCGGCCAATCTGCATGGGATGCCCGGCATGTCCGATGGGTGCCAGGCGAAGATGTCCCAATTATCGCGTAAGAAGTCTCGTAGTGCGGCGTCCATCACGGGGCTCAGCTGTGTCCCGACGAAAGCTGTCTTCGTGGGGTCCGTTGGATGGACTTGGAATTTGACTATCTCATCTGCGGGTTTAAATGAGGTGGACTTGGGTCGCTTGTCGAGTATCACGTCGTCCCTGTCCACGGTGGCCTGCAGTGTTGTTAATTCTTCGGCTGCTAGGGCCTCGAATAATGCCTCAAGGGCTAGTGCTGCGGTTTTGTTTTCGGCGCGAAGTGCGACGTCCGGATCACTAGCTAGAGTGATGATTCCATTGGGTCCGGGCATTTTAAGCTTCATGTACCCGTAAGGGGGTATAGCTTGAAAGCTTGTAAACGCGTCCCGCCCTAGAAGGGCGTGGTATCCGCTGCTAAAAGGGGCCACTTGGAATGTGATTTCTTCAGACCTATAATTCTCCGGGGTGCCGAATACCACGTCGAGTGTGATTTTTCCTGCACACCGCGATTCCCGACTAAGGATAATTCCCCTGAAGGTTGTGCCGCTTTGTTCAATGCGGCCTTTGTCAATTTCCATCTTGCTGAGTGTCTCTTCATAGATCAAGTTTAATCCGCTTCCGCCATCCATGAGCACTTTAGTGAGCCGAAAGCCGTCCACGATGGGCTAAGAACCAGAGCAGCTGGTGCCCGGACAGTCTGGAATCGAGGTTCGTCACTGGCATTGAAATTTATAGCAGTGTCGTTCCAGGGGTTTATTTTGGCCATATAGCAAATTTCTGCGGAGCTTCGATGAGCTCGCTTGCACCTACTGTTTGAGGTAAAAGTCTCGAAGACTGTTAGTACCGTATTGTGCTCGTTGGCGGGATGTTGTTCTGTGAGAAGATCCTCGCCACTTTTTGCAACCTACCAGAGTATCCAACATGCCCTAAGGCTATGAGTTGGTGTTGTGTCCGAGTCTTTGTGGAGTTTACATGGCCCATTGAGCCATTTTTCCAATCGGTTCCCATACTGGGTCGGCTTTGGTTTCTTGGGGATTGGATCGGCCGACTTACGAGAGTTCGCCCGTTTAGTTCGGACAAAGGTTTTGGTGAGAGCCGGACTGTCCCAAAATTCAGCTTGGGCTTTCCAGACTCTTTCCATCGCACAGTATTTCTGTACAATGTTTGCTAAGTCCGCAAAGCGTACTATGTCACGGCGACTTATAGCATTAAGGATTCCTTTGTCCGTGCAGTTTTTTGCAGAAGAGTGAGACTACGTCCTCCTCGTGGCAGTCCTCGACCTTGTTTAGCGCAAGGAGGAATCTGCCGATAATGATGCTTTGTCTCTGGGGCTCTTGCCTGATATGGGAGAGACGATTTAAGTCCGTGTGGGTGGTTATAGCTGAATCCGGATTCTGATCCGATCTAGCACCCCGGGGCATGGGAGCTTCCGAGTTCGACAGCTCGAGATCCAGGACGCTGCCCAGTTTTTCCGGCCCCGTGCCCTATTCTAAGTCCGGGACCCAGGTCATATCCTCCCCTGGGCGGGTGTCCGGCTCCGGGAGCTCGGCGATCCGGACATAATTCGTCCTCAAAATAGAGGGATACTCCCTGTGTGGTTCCTCCGCTACCGCTATCTCATGGGTGGCCGGCGGGCATTTAATGTCCCTTTGGTCGGGTTTAATCCCGATCCGGTCATAGTCCATTGCGACTCCCAAAGCGACGATGCGATCCAAGAGCTCATTGAGAGAAGAGAGCTCTATCGGATCCATATGTTCGGCTAGTTCCGAATTGATGTGAAGTTTATGCGTGATGACCCGAGAGGCCATCGTCAGCGCGACAGCCGATGGGGCGGCCATGACGAAGCCGCCTAGTCGGAGAGTTTGGCCTACAGCCAGAGCTCCCCCCGCGGTAATGTTGTCCCTGCAACGAGACGAGCCATCGAGCCTTGCAGCGACGACACAGAGGAACTCTCATTGAAAGCACCAATGTCGGTGTCAAAACCGGCGGATCTCGGGTAGGGGGTCCCGATCTGTGTGTCTTAGGCTGATGGTAACAGGAAGCAAGGGACACAATGTTTACCTAGGTTCGGGCCCTATAGATGGAGGTAAAACCCTACTTCGTGCTTGATTAATATTGAAGATATGGGTAGTACAAGAGTAGATCTACCACGAGATCGTAGAGGCTAAACCCTAGAAGCTAGCCTATGATGGTATGATTGTAATTGTGATCGGCCTTCTGAGGACCAACCTCTCCGGTTTATATAGACACTGAAGAGGGCTAGGGTTTACATGGAGTCGGTTACAAGGAAGGAAAAATAATATCCGGATCGCCAAGCTTGCCTTCCACGCCAAGGAGAGTTCCATCCGGACACGGGACAAAGTCTTGAGTCTTGTATCTTCACGCTTCAATTGTCCGGACGATGTATATAGTCCGGCTGTCCGGATACCCCCTAATCCACGACTCCCTCAGTAGCCCCTGAACCAGGCTTCAATGACGATGAGTCCGGCGCGCAGTCTTGTCTTCGGCATTGCAGGGCGGGTTCCATCTCCGAATACTCCAAAGTACCTGTTACGACGAATAGTGTCCGGAACTCCATCAATGTTGTATTCCTTGGCTTCAGTGCCTCAATAATGACCATCTCCACGTGTCGAGCGAATGCGAGGAGCCAAGGTATTTTTCGCATTTGCCACCCTCAATCCTTTGGGCTGACCGCCTATTTGAAGAGACGGGGATTCTCAGATCCAAACCTCACTCTTCCCCCTCGAGCAAGCATCCAACAGAGCGCTCCGGAAAAACCATTCCAACATGGCCGATCGTCGCAGCTCCTCTACTCGCTCTCCTCACTCCAAGCCGGGGGACTGGGAAGAGTGTTCAGTTCCCCATAGCCGTTTGATTGAGTTACAAACCCAAGGGTTTCTCCCACCAGCATTCATGGTCCCCGTCCGAGCCGGAATAAGCACCTATAATGGCGGGGAGCAAGCGGAGAGATCTCCCAATCCATCTCCAGAGGAGCGAATATGCCTTATCCCGCATCTGCTAAGGGGCATCGGGTTTCCTATCCACCCGTTCCTTCGCGGGCTCCTGGAGTTCTACGGCCTCCAGTTACACAACTTTACCCCTGCCTCTATATTACATATAGCAGGGTACGTTGCCCTTTGCGAGCTATTTTTAGGCTGCGAGCCTCACTTCGGGTTATGGAAGAAGCTGTTCTGCCTTGTCCCCTGCAACCAGGGGGAATCCCTTTGTCAGGTGGGGGGGGGGGCGAAGTATGGCACATTGCCGAGACCGGATCCTATCCGGCACTCCCAAGAAGGCACCAGAGAATTGGCCTTCAGAGTGGTTCTACATTGACGACGTTCCCCTTACGGATCCAGTCCGGACAGGTCTCCCCCCGTTCAGTAACGCCCCGCCGAGGGCACATCTAAGATGGCGCCCCCAAGGCCCCAAGAGGAGGATACCAGGGAAATATATTACCTGATGAGCAGGATAAAGTTACTGGCCAAATCCGGACTGACGATAGCCGAGGTTATGGCAATATGCATAATACGTGGAGTGCAACCGCTTCAATATCGGGGGAAGCCCATGTGGCACTTCAACGGGGAAGATGATGCCACCCGCTGTGGCCGTAAGGGTCCGGACTCCGCCACTGCTCTGGCAAGGATATTGTCCGATTTATACAAAGGGGAAGAGGAGGAATTCCTTCACATCAAACCGCGAGATGGATTCTCCATGTACAACCCCCCAAACTGGGTAAGTTGTCATTCCTTTCCCTACGTCACTTATTGTGGCATTCTTCGCTAAGATAATCTGCCTCGATATTCCCGAGCAGGAACTGAGGAGGGCCGTAGAAGGAATCTCCAGCCCCTCCCCGCAGCCAGAGGACCCCGGGAGGGCCCTAGATCCAGGTCTCGAAGAAGATCCGGATATTACCGTGGAGCTTGTCAACGGGACATTTTATCAAGCGAGCTGCGATGGCGCCTCAGTGGCCATTACTGCCGACTATCCCAGACCGCTTCCTACGTCGCGCGTAAGCCAAGCCGAAAAACCCTATCCTCCGAAGAGGACTCCCTTCAGATGTCATGGTTGTCGGTGTCAAAACCGGCGGATCTCGGGTAGGGGGTCCCGATCTGTGCATCTTAGGCTGATGGTAACAGGAAGCAAGGGACACAATGTTTACCCAGGTTCGGGCCCTCTCAATGGAGGTAAAACCCTACTTCCTGCTTGATTAATATTGAAGATATGGGTAGTACAATAGTAGATCTACCACGAGATCGTAGAGGCTAAACCGTAGAAGCTAGCCTATGATGGTATGATTGTAATTGTGATCGGCCTTCTAAGGACCAACCTCTCCGGTTTATATAGGCACCGGAGAGGGCTAGGGTTTACATGGAGTCGGTTACAAGGAAGGAAATACAATATCCGAATCGCCAAGCTTGCCTTCCACGCCAAGGAGAGTCCCATCCGGACATGGGTCGAAGTCTTGAGTCTTGTATCTTCACGCTTCAATAGTCTGGATGATGTATATAGTCCGACTGTCCGGATACCCCCTAATCCAGGAATCCCTCAGTAGCCCCTGAACCAGGCTTCAATGACGATGAGTCCAGCGCGCAGTCTTGTCTTCGGCATTGCAGGGCGGGTTCCTTCTCCGAGTACTCCAAAGTAATTATCGAACACTTAGATCGTGTCCGGATCCGCAAGGTGATTCTCACACACCATTATAGCATAAACCTGATCTGCCAGCAATCTTTTTACGTCGTGTCTTTGCATCGTGTCCCAGTCCAACACGAACCGGAGTTTTCCGCCCTACCTCGACTCGTGTTGCGAGGCGGTTTTATTGGCACGTCCTGTCGAGGCAAAGATCGTGTTCCCCTTATTACGGGATCTTCCATCAACCCGGGCGTGCGTAGTCCCATGATGACTGTTGGCATGACTCCGTGCGCCATTGGGTAAACCTCAAGCGGTCACCCTAAAGACTCTTGATATTCACCCCCTTTATAAAAGGGGCCAAGGCCTAAGCCTTTTTTGCCACCTCCCTCGCGCCTTCTCGCACATCGAGTTCTAACACCTGAGGCCTAAGCTCCAACACCCTAGATCCTCCAATATGTCCGGATCCAACTGAGGGAGTCCCGGATTAGGGGGTGTCCGGATAGCCGGACTACCATCATCGGCCGGACTATCATTTGCCGGACTATCATCATCGACCGAACTCTAGGACTATGAAGATAGAAGATTGAAGACTTCACCCCGTGTCCGGATGGGACTTTCCTTGGCGTGGAAGGCAAGCTTGGCGATGCAGATATTCAAGATCTCCTACCATTGTAACCGACTCTGTGTAACCCTAACCCTATCTGGTGTCTATATAAACCGAAGGGTTCTAGTCTGTAGGTCAACATCATCATACAACAATCATACCAAAGGCACGGGTCGGACACGCTGAGTGTTCACTTACCCAAGGCCGGGGATTGTTCATGGAAAACCCATTTAACGGGTTCGTCTGAAGGAAATCCTCCTTCTCCCCCTTATACAGGCCGGACAAGATCGTCACCAGATCTTCGTCCGATTCCGGCCCTTTGCGGCCATGACGGGTGGCATCGTCCTCCCCGTTGAAATCCCACATGGGGTGGCCCCTGTATTGTAGTGGTTGCACCCCCCGCGTAATGCATGTTGCCATGACTCCAATCATGGTCAACCGGGCATGGGCTAGTAACCTTATTCGGCCCATCAGGTAATGGACGCTCTTGTCTTCCTCCAGTTGTGTCAGGACCCCGATTCCAAGTCACATCGACCTAGCTGGTAACACCTCATATCACTTTGCGGCCTCACGCACGGTATTCCCACGGGTGTCGCCTTACCATGGCCCGGGACCGTTTGCGTCTTTTGGCTCACGTATATGATAGTGTCGCTAGCATCCACATGATAAAGAACCCGGGCCGACATGGCTAGTCGTGAACCCAAAGCGGCACTAACCTATGGGGACAGGCATACATGAAACACTTCGAGCATGTCGGTCATCAACGTATGAACTTGGGCTGTAGCACTGGGCTAACAGGACTCCGGTATTCCGGGCTGTAGCAGGCTAGGCAGGACTCCAAGTATCACCGCGTGACATTTCCCCGAAGGGACAGACATAGGAACGAAATGAATCACATGCCGGCCAGTCAAGTGTCCAAGCAGTAGTGCTGGGCTAGCAGGACTCGTGAACCGGCAGAAGCGGACTACTATCGCTCAGAAGCACGAGACTACATTTCCCCATATGAGAGGCTGCCAAGGATAAACAACTAGATTGTCGGATCCCACTCATACCAAGCATTTCAATCATACACACATTATGCCCGATATGAGTAAATACAACAAGGCATCACAACAAAACTCTACAACTCAAGTACTTTATTTAAGAGGCTCCGAGGAGCCATACATAACATAGCCATACAGGTAGGGGTCACATGACCCAACACTCAAGTCATACAATCATACAAGCACATGCGGAAGCAAGGTAGTCTGAGTCTGAGACTCTAGAAAGAAAGAAAGCTTGTTGGAGCCTTTCTATCTACATGGCCCTTCACAAGTCTTAGATCGCCACCAGGTAGCTAGCTTACTCGTCAAGTCAACATCTACATAGAATCCGTCGGAGGGGTGGTATAGTCCTCGAAAATATTGATTAAGCAAACATGAGTACAAAAGTACTCAAAGAAGTCTTACCACGAATCCTATCATACATGCACATTCTCAAGGAAGGAAGTGGAGTTAAATGCAGCAAGCCAGCTTTGACTCTTGGCTAAGCTATCCTCGTGACACACTTTGTAAAGCATTTTGTCGTACGAGTCCACTATTCACCATCACAATACTCCACCGTGGATCCTCTCTCGTCATCCCGAGAGGGCCATCCACGATACTCACACTATCTTGAGGCTTTTAGTAGTACCCATTTACTTGTCTATGAACTGATATAGGTAACCCGAAGTCCTTCTCCGTGGACACGGCTATTCGAATAGATCATATTTAACCTGCAGGGTATACTTCTTCACACACGCTCTCACCACTTATAAATCGTTTACGACATGTACTAAACAACCTTCAGCGGAAGCCCAACGTGGGTGTCGGCCACAGCCTACCTAAACACACAAGTCCCTAGTCCAGGTTATCGCCTATTCGGGTTCCATCCGCAGGAGTCCGCCGAGGTTTCCCATACAGCCCCGAACGATGTGTGCAGGGTTCCCGAGATACCAAACGGGCACTTTCGGTACACCGCCACGGTGCCTACCGCAACACAACCCACCCCTAAGGTCAGCGTTGCGCCATTGACATGCTACAAACACGAAACTACTTGCAACTCCCGGACTATGAGCAGGGGTGGTTAAGAAGCCGAGAGGGTCAATTAAGGATCCCAATGTGTGGTAGTAGCTGGTTCATGGATCACAAACACAGATCTCAGTTCTTAAGTTCGGCCTCAATGAAACAACCCACCATGTACTCCTACATGGCCTCTCATCGGTACCTTTACCAAATTGTGTTCAACACTTACACTCTCGAACCAACACAACCTTTCACTCCAGTTCATCATCCCGATGAGCCAGACCTGACACAACTCTAAGCATAGCAAGCATAGCATGGTAGGAATCACAAACATGGCTCAATCAACTCCTACACATACTAGTGGGTTTCATCTAATTCTTGTGGCAATGACAGTCATGCAAAGGAAGTGGGTTCAACTACCGCAGCACACAACAGTTGAATCGCGTTGTCTTAATGCAGTAAATGAGAGCAGAAGCGAGAACATGGGTTTGTATCAAAATGATCAATGAATTGCTTGCCTGATGGAACTGGGGTAGAGAACTGCCCTTCAGATGGGTTATCGAGGTTATCTTGAGGCGAGAACCTATCATGAAAACACACCAAAATAAACATACAACCAATATGCAACAATATGATGCATGCTATGACATGGCAAGATGAATGTGTGTTGGCCTAATGCAAGTTGAAGGGACAGGGGATGATCTCATTTGAACCAAAGGTTCAAATGATAGATCATGTGAGTTAGTCCTAATGGTGCAAAATCTTAATCTGGTTGTTCAGCATAGTTAACTTGTTTTAACATGCATGAAACCTGTACCAATGGATAGAGTGTATTTTTCTGATAAATTTTCATATATAAATCTTTGCATTTGGAGTTATAGAATAAAAGTTATAAGCATTTGAAATTTGAATTATATTCGGAATTTATTATATAAAAATAATTCCAGAATTTGAATTAATGCGTCGACATGAGGTCAACATGACGTCGGAGGTCAACGGGTCGTCCAGGTCAAACTGACCAGTGGGACCCGCATGTCGAGTTAGTTTAACTAATTAGTTTTAATTAAAACTAATCCTAATTAGATTAGCCGAAGGGGTCCACATCATCGACCCGGAGGGTCAACAGGGCCTGGTGAGGTCAACTCACGGCGTCTAGCCGCCGGGCGAGGCCAGACGCGGCGGAGCAAGTGCTTTTGCACGTTCGGGCTCCAAATGGGCTGGGAGCACCCACTGGTAGCTAGAGGTGAGCCGCGGTGTTTGGTGGGGTCGATTGGGTTAGGGGTGGCGGAGTGGGCGCCGGCGACGAGTCGAGGCGGCGGACGAGGCTCGGCCACCGATGGGTTAGGGTTAGCGGCCTCGGCGAGGCGAAGAGTGCGTGGTTAGACTCGTTGGAGAGGGGTGAGTGCGATGGGCATAGTGGTGTGGCCAATAGGTGACCGGAGGCTCGTCGGCGACGAGTCCCAGGCGGTGGGTTCAGCGATCATCGACCGCTCGTTGTGGTGCAAGAAGAAGAGAACGGAGAGGATGGAGAGGTAGCTAGGCTCATGGTGAACCTGCGGGAGCTTCGTGCCGGGTCGAGGCGGACTGATCGTCGGCGGCGGCGATGGGGATCTCCGCTGCCTTGGACTCGGGCGAGGTCGGAGTAGTGGCCTCGGGGGTTTTGGAGCGAGGGGACTAGCTGGCTAGGGGTAACGGGTCTGGCGGAGCTGCTGACATAACGGGAGGTGCGTGGGCGGCGGGGAGCACGGCGTCGGCGGTGGCGTGTCGGCGATGGCGTCGGCCAGTCGAGGGCGAGCGAGAGAGAGGGGGGGGGATGGGGTGTGGGAGGTCGGGAGACGACGTGGGTCGCCCCAGCCGGCGAGGCGGCGAGGGGTGAGGCAGGCGGCGGCCAGCTGCGTGGCGCCCTGGCGCGCCGGGCCGGCACCAACCTGCTGCTGGCCGAGCCAAGCAGCTCATTGGCCAGCGGCTCTTTGGGCTGGGCGGCAGGTGGGCGATTCTTTGGCGACAGGTAAGTGTTTCCTCTTTTTTTATCTTTTTCTATTACTGCAACTCTGTTTTAGGATTTTTAAAAATACCAAAACCTTTTCAAAAATTACCAAAATGCTCCTGGTCACTAGTTGGAATATTCCCAACATGAAACATTTTAGTTTAACAATTTTTGAACACTTAAAATAATTTTCATAATTTAAAATGCCCATTTCAAAAACTTGTGATTTAATTATGGAACCCTTAGGTGACCTAGAAGATGTTCCACCTTCTTTGACATGGATCCTAAACCCAAACAAAGAGGATGAGCATTTTGAAGGGCATTTCGGATTCATTGGATTAAATTTTAGTAAACCCTAGTTCTTTTAAGGGGGTGTTCAGGGTTTCTGCCTTCCCATTTCAAATTCAGATGAAATTTAAACATGATGCACACCCTAATGCATGGTCTATCTGGGATGTGACAAGTTGGGGGCTCCGCGGACGCCAACTAAGGCGTTTCTTCAGAGGAGCATTGCTGAACTCCGGGAGGCCGATCCGAGCAGGTCCGGCAAGGAGCGTCTTCTATGTAAAACCATTCGAAGGCCGGTCTTGAGCGCCTTCTTAGGGGTTCCGGATGGATATCCGGTCCCGCAATGCGCCATATTTGGCGCCGCCCACTTGATATATGGACCCCTCGTGAGAGCGGGTACAAGGCAAAACAACCTCTTCCACGGTAGCAAGTGGGGCTCGATGCCCAGGAAAAGCTCAAGAAGAGCTACGTAACCCAAGCGATATGCAGGATTGAGGCAGGCGTGAGGTGATGGAGCTGGAGTCCGTAGAACTCCAGGAGCCCGCGGAGGAATGGATGTACAGGAAATATGAGCCCCCTTATTAGATAGGGGACGAAGCATACCCGCTCCCCTTTGTTGGGATTAGGGGTAACCTCTGCTTGCTTCCCACCTTTGTAGGTGGCGAGCCCGGCTCGAACCGGAACCATTGTCACAGCCCTAGAGCTTGCTTGTAACTAGTAGCATTGCATCCATGCATCATGTTTAATTTCCATGAAATTTGAAATGGGGATGACCAAGCCCTAGCACCAAAAACAATTCAAATAGGTTCAACTAAGAAATATTTTTTTTCAATGAACCAAATGGACTTCAAAAATGTTCATCATATCTGGAAAAATGCTTTAAAACATAACCAGGGGTGATGCACATTATTCATGACATATTTGGTCATTGGACTAATTCTTAAAGTATTTGAATTGGAGCATTTAATGCTCATAAATAATTTAAATGTTCCAATACTTCTGAAAACAATTGAGGGCTGTTGGAAATAATTCAAATAGTGCCCACAATTTTTGTCAGGATTTTACAAAATAAGTTAGTATTTTTACTAATTCAAAACATACCAAAAATAAATAGAAAACAGAAATAAAAGAGAGAGAGAGAATACCTTACCTGAACTTACCCTCCAGCCCACTGCAAGAGCCACCCGACCGCCCAAGATCGCAGCCTGGCCGCCCAGCCCACCTACCCCACCGCTCATCGTCTCCTCTCGCTGGAAGGCAGAGGCGAGGCGTGGCGAAGGCCAGCGATGCCGACGGCCACCTCTGCTGGCTGCTGCGTCCCTCACGCCGGACGCCTCCATGCGCCGCCACGCGCCCCGACCCTGGACCCCTCGCTCCCTCCCTCTCCCTCGTTCCCCTCTCTGTCTCGCCCTCCTCCCCACACCCGAGTGCAGCCGCCGCCGCCGCTCGCCGTTGCTATGCCCTGGGCCATCCCCTCGCCCCTCTGACGAGCTCATGAGCTCCGCCTCGACGTCCTCAACCCCCCCTCGCTCCGCCACTCGACGCTGGGCGCGCCTCTCCGCCTCACCGAGCTCGTCCCCGACCGCCGTCACCGGAGATTCCCCCTCCGACGCCCGAGTGCCTCAGGCCCCCTCTGAGCTCGCCGTCCACTCCAAGAAGATCGCCGTGAGCCTCTGACCGTTCTCCCCTCTCGTTTTCTTCTCCGCACCGTAGCCGCCAGCCACTTGCGCCGATCGCCGCCGCCGCTCCAGCTCGTTCCGACGAGTTCCGCCGCCCTAGCCGCCGCTGTTTGTTTGCGTTGGATGCGGCGAGCTCCGGCTCCCCACGGTGCCTCCGCCGCTTCGTTTTGGTGCGGAAGGGCGGTTCCGGGCACCTCCGCCGCACCTCACCGAGCCTTGCCGCCGCCAAACCTCGTCGCCGGCAGGGATTCCGGCCGCCCCCGCACCTCCCGTTGGTCTCCCTAGATGCGCGGGATCACGGGCTCCCTCCTGGTACCCTCAGCACGCCCCAGCCGCTGCCCTAGCGCAACTCCGATGGGCCACCGCCGCTCGGTTGGTCGCCGCCGGCCTAACTCCGGCCACGCCGACATGGCCACCTCGTTAGGCCTAATCACCCGCTAACTAACCCCCCCTGACCCACTAACATGTGGGCCCCGAGCCTAGTTAGGTTAGTTTTATTTGCTCTGTTTAGATTAGTACTAACCCGTGGACCCCACGTGTCAGACTTTGACTTAGTTAAGTCAACGTTGACCTGGTCCCACTGTCATCCACCCAAACCAGCCAGAGACACTGACCAGTGGGTCCCATGGGTCAGGTTTGACCAGGGGCGCCCAGTTGACCCGCTGACGTTACGCCTATGTCATGCTGACGCATTAATGATTCTGGAATTATTTTAATTCAGGAAATTTCAGAAAATGTCCTAAACTTCTAAAATTCATAAAAATTCAACCGTAACTCGGATGGAAATAATTTATATATGAAAAATGATCAGAAAAATATGAAGAATCTGTTTATGCCATGATCATGCATGTTTGAGCAAGTTAACCTCACTGAATAGGATAAATCATGATTAGGGTAATTTATGAAATAGCATTTGGAGTTGGAGTTCAACCTTGTTTGAATTCCACTTCAACTAACTTGGATTATTATTGCATTAGGTGAATTCAGTACCTTAATATGACATGTCATTCATGTGAATGTGCATTGCATTGATTGTGTTCTCTCTTGTTTGCGGTAATTGTCCCTCCGTGAGCGATGTACCGACGATGAGTTCGATGACACCGATGAAGAACTATATTATCTTCGAAGTGCGAGTGCAAGCAAAACCCCTTGTTCATTCCGATATAATCCCACTCTCTCGCTCCTGCTCTATTTTACTGCATTAGGACAACAACGACTCATGTGTTACTTGCTGCGGTAGCTGAACCCCTTGATCCTTTGCATGACCTGTCATTCCACAGTAATTAGATGAAACCCACTAGCATGAGTAGGAATTGTTTGAGCCATGTTGTGCCTACTCATTTATGCTTGTTTGTCATGCTTGCTACTGCTTAGAGTTGAGTCGGGTCTGATTCATTGGGAATGAATTGGAATTGTTATGAACATGTCCTATTGTGTGTGAGCTAAGTTTGTGAACACGATTTGGTAAAGGTAGCGGTGAGAGGCCATGTAGGAGTACATGGTGGGTTGTCTCATTGAAACCGTCCTCAGGAACTGAGTTCTGTATTTGTGATCCATGATACAGTTACTACCACGCATTGGGCCCGAAACCAATGGACTCTCTCGGCTTCTTAACCACCCTTGTTCTCTGTCCAGGAGTTGCAACTAGTTTCTGGTGTTTGTAGGATATGTGTTGGAGGCCGTGCGTAGCGCTGACCCTAGGGGTGGGCTATGATGCGGTAGATACACCGTGGCCCGTGTGTCCGAAAGTGCCCGTTTGGTATCTCGGGAACCCCGCACACATCGTTCGGGATGTATGGGAAACCTCGGCGGACTCCTGCGGATGGAACCCGAATAGGCGATAAACCTGGACTAGGGACTTGAGTGTTTAGGTAGGCCGTGGCCGACACCCACGTTGGGCTTCCGCTTGAAGGTTGCCGAGTACATGTCGGTAAACGGCGGTAAGTGGTGAGCGTGTGTGAAGAAGTACACCCTGCAGGGTTTAATATGATCTATTGAATAGCCGTGTCCACGGAGAAGGACTTCAGGTTGCCTATATCAGTTCATAGACAAGTGAAAGTGGATACTCTAAAATGCGCAAGATAAGCGTGAGTGCTATGGATGGCGTTCTCGTAGGGAGGCGGAGCGGGTCCATAGTGGTGTATTGATATGGTGAATATGTGGACTCGTGCGCCACCTCAAAAGAGTTACTTGCGGTCATAGTTCGGGATAGCCACCGAGTCAAAGCTGGCTTGCTGCGGTCAAACTCCACCACCCCTTTTGATAATGATGCATATGTAGTTAGGTCGATGTAAGTCTTGCTGAGTACAATTGTACTCACGTTTTCTTATTTTATGTTTTGCGAGAGACGTCGGTCTCGCTAGTAGTTCCGCTTGGACTTGACGTTTAGCTTGTTACCTCAGCTACGATCTTGTGCCTCGGCAGATCTCGGTAGATAGTCGGGCTTCTCAGCCTTTTTCATTTATAGTTATGCGTACCCGGACATGTTTAGCTTCCGCTTGTGCTTTGACTTGTATGCTCGAGTGTTGGGTCATGAGACCCATGTTTGTAATATCTCGCTCCTCGGAGCCTAATGAATAATATTTGAGTCGAGAGTTATGTTGTGATGCCATGTTGTATCTACGCATATTGAGCATAATGTGTGTATGTTTGAAATGCTTGGTATGTGTGGGATCCGACAAACTAGTTGTTTATCCTTGGCAGCCTCTCATATGGGGAAATGTAGTCTCGTGCCTCCGAGCGATAGTAGTCCGCTGCAGCCCGGTTCACGGAGTCCGCTAGCCCAAGACTACTGCTTGGACACTTGATCGGCCGGCATGTGTTTCACTTCGTTCCTATGTACGTCCCTTCGGGAAATGTCACGCGGTGTTATTTGAGTCCTGCCTAGCCTGCTACAGCCGGGATACCGGAGTCTGTTAGCCAGTGCTACAGCCCGAATACATACGTTGATGACCGACATGCTCGATGTGATTCATGTATGCCTGTCCCCATGGGTCAGCGCCGGTTTGGGTTCACGACTAGCCATGTCGGCCGGGTTCTTCGTCATATGGATGCTAGCGACACTATCATATACATGAGCCAAAAGACGCAAACGGTCCGGGCCATGGTAAGGCGACACCGTGGGAATACCGTGCGTGAGGCCATAAGTGATATGATGTGTTACATGCTAGATCGGTGTGACTTAGGATCGGGGTCTGACAGCGTTGGTATCGAGCTTTGATCGCTCAGAGGATTACCAAGCCAAACTGGTGAAGTTGTGTCTAGAAATGCTTTAGTTATGTAAGGGAATTGATTGTGGAAGGGAACGTAAGGCTCTTTTTACTCCTTATACCTCATGGCCTTCTGATCCGAGTCATCCTCTTCTCTTCTACGGGGTTAAGAACTAGGCTTCTCATCTATCTATTAGGATGACGTGTTACTAATCCATAGACCTTTAAGATTGTTGGATTTAAGCCTCAGTTCAGTTCCTACTATTTCTGTATGATAACTGTTGATCTCAGAATCTTGTTATGATGTTGTTGAGTGGTTATGCCACCATTTTTGCAGGATGTCTCAAATCATTTTGAGCATTTACAGCCGTTATGCTGTCCGAGTCATCCCAGGTCTCTAAATAGTCTGATGCATTTGCAAATCCCTTCTTCCGTTCCTGATGTCCTTTTGGGCCAGATTAAGCACACTAACCAGTCGGTCGAGGTACTCTGTTGCCTCGACATATATGTTGGAACTATTATTATGACCCTAGATGTTTAGGAAGTCACCTAGCAATTTAGCAATGCTTTTGTATCCCAAGTGTGATGATTATGGCCATCATTTTCGAAAGCATCCCGTGATGCCATTTAGTAGTAGGTAATCTACTCCTGGGTTTCTGAACCCGAGATTCATCCTACTTCATGTTGTTAGTATTTGCTAGTGCCTTTAGGATATTAGTAACCTTGCGATAGTCCTCGAAGTCCGTGGTATTCTCCTTCTTCCAAATACCATGAACTAATTATGGCAGAAGTTCTTTTGAGCCAAAAGATCACAATAAGAGTGCTCTTGAGGAGTTCTCCATTCATAATTGTGAGTCTGCCAATTCTACCTTCCTGCATGGGTTATCCGGAAGAAATGTTGAGCTTGCTCGACATACTAATCTGTGCATCCACAACTCAGAAAATTATATGTTCCTTTGAGTTGTTCTCTTAGATGCCTTCTGACCTTCATCTATCAATTGATAGCCAAGGGTATGTGTGCACTGGTGTTCATCGATGCATTTTATCCTTGTGGTCCGTCAAGCCATTCTATTCCGGAATGACTAGGAGAAACAAACTCCAGTACCTCATCCATTTCTAGGATCGGGTCAAAGTGGTTGTATCCCGCAGATCAAAATGCCAATTCAGCTTTTGATTCTGTTCTACCCTGAAGTATTGCCATCTTATGTCAAGAATGTCATGGGGGTTGCACAACCTCTGAGAAATCCTTGACACAGTGATACTTCTCGCCATCATTATTCATTCCTCGGTTCCGTGTTGATGCAACCGGAAAGCCGACAAGTGACTTTTGATGTGTGACATCAATACTCCGAGCAACTCATTGCTTGGTAGTGAATGGACAATATTCTCATTCTTAGTGTGTTGATTATTAAATCATCATTCTAGGATAGATTGTGCTACCTAGTCCTTATTTCTGGTGCACACCTCGATTGATGAGTTAGGATCTTGTCAAGTCCTCACTCATTTGATAATATCGTCCTGCCCCGAAAAGCAAGATTGTTCTCGAGCTTAGTAACATACCGGTGGTTCGTGACTTTCCAAATATCTTCTTGGAAGTGTTACCGGGTTGTTTCCTGACTGTTATGTTGGGCTCGTGATCAAGTTGGTTCCCTGTGGACCACCCTTTCTCCAAGAATCTGTGTGGATATCCCCGAGCTAGTTGGTTAAGCTAGACAATAACTTGGAGAGTTGGAAGATAAAAGCTTGTCCAACTTAGTTCGTTCCAAAGGGATATTCTTGTGTAGTGTGTGTTGAAGAAGGATGATATCTTCATCGATTGGTCCCTGTGATCAGTTGTTGGACCTATTGTCCTACCAATTCTTTGATTTGAGTATGGGCCATCGTCAAGTCAAATCAGAACCAACGATATGCGTGATGTTGTCTTACTCGTGGTTGATCCTGCGAGCATACACCATTACATCTTTTGTCTGACCAATGCTATCAACGTGTTCACATGATGGTGGAAGTCCAGTGATATGGAAATTCCGATGAGTTGCTGTTGAGCCCATCAGTAGCATTTTGTCTCCCCCATGAGTCATGTTGAACATCAACCTAGTGTTGGAAATTTGTGTAAGCATTTCTTCGTGTGCCGTTCATGAAGCTTATGCTTGGATGGTTGAAGTGACTTCCTCGAATTCATGTGCTTTAGGTGTAAGTTGCCCCCATGAATTTGAGAAAGGTTTGTTTCGCTTCCCCTGGAATCATCCCAAGTTAGTCATGCACGTGCGAAGTGCCCTATGGTTTGATAGGTTGGCCGCCTCCACTCCATATGTGTTTCCTAGCACACCAAGCCACTGATTGATTTGCTCAAGGAAAATAAGTCTATGCTTGGGATCTAATCCATGGACTTGCGTACAGACTTCGATATCCTCGATTATGGTTCCCCACCTGAACTCGGTAGTGTTTTATTATAAGACTACTACGTGGCCATGTTTGTCTGGGACAACGTGTTCACCTGATTGTAGCAGAACCCGCTCATGTTTTGGAGCCTGCTACCTTAGTTCACTCCCCGAGAATCTCGCAACGTTATCTCGTCGGTTTGGTTGCAACCTTTCCTTTTCAGGCATGCCGAGTCTGAAGTATCCCATCACCAATCGGATCTGAATCTCAGGCAGATATGATGGTTGGAACATTCCAACAAATGCATTTCGTTCCCAGCTTGCACCGTTCTTGTGCCATTTCACCATGGGCTGCCTTCTTAGTAATTCTTGCCTAGGATCTTCCTCAAAAGTGGACTTGCCATGGGTCCCCTCCACCTCCGATGTTAAGCGAAATCATCCATTGCGTTGTCTTCAACAAGGTAGTCCACATCATCCATTCTAGTCCGGGTGTACCATTCTTTGGCATTCCACCAAATGATCGCTTGTGATTGCCTTAGGCTGGTATACAGAGTTCCAATGATCTATGGATCAAAAGTAACTCTTTTTGCCACTTAAGGGAATAGTTCTTTGCGTCACCTTTCTCGAGGTGCCCCGTTGTTGGATCATGGTAAATATTTCCTCACCACCTTGACACCATCCACCGTCTCCCTAAGCGTGGAATTATTGCCACTAGTCAAACCTCGTTGTTGTTCTTCCATCCCTCTCGATGCATTTTGTGTCTCAACTCGAGATGTGTCACCGTCTCAGTCCGTGAGTCGATCATGTTTACTTGATCTTCGTGAAGGTCGAATCATGTAGGTTTCCCCCTTCTTTCTGTTGTCGTGTCAGGTGAAGATCTTGAAGACGTCAAGACTAAGATGATGGAGTAAATCAACATTTTCGAGAAGGGCAAATGGATCATGAAGATTGTGATAGTTGTGACTCCCCTTTTCCTCTTACCTCACGTCTTGAATCTCGGGGCGAGATTCTTGTTTAGTGGGGGTGAGTTGTCACAGCCCTAGAGCTTGCTTGTAACTAGTAGCATTGCATCCATGCATCATGTTTAATTTCCATGAAATTTGAAATGGGGATGACCAAGCCCTAGCACCAAAAACAATTCAAATAGGTTCAACTAAGAAATATTTTTTTTCAATGAACCAAATGGACTTCAAAAATGTTCATCATATCTGGAAAAATGCTTTAAAACATAACCAGGGGTGATGCACATTATTCATGACATATTTGGTCATTGGACTAATTCTTAAAGTATTTGAATTGGAGCATTTAATGCTCATAAATAATTTAAATGTTCCAATACTTCTGAAAACAATTGAGGGCTGTTGGAAATAATTCAAATAGTGCCCACAATTTTTGTCAGGACTTTACAAAATAAGTTAGTATTTTTACTAATTCAAAACATACCAAAAATAAATAGAAAACAGAAATAAAAGAGAGAGAGAGAATACCTTACCTGAACTTACCCTCCAGCCCACCTGCGCAGCCACCCGACCGGCCCAGCACTGCAGCTGGCCGGCCCAGCCCACCTACCCCACCGCTCATCGTCTCCCTCCGCGAAGGAGGCGAGGCGAGGTGTGGCCGGGCGATGCCGACGGCCACCTCCTGCTGGCTGCTGCGTCCCCTCGCTGCCGGACGCCTCCATGCGTCGCCACGCGCCTCCCCGACCCCTGGACCCCCTCGCTCCCTCCCTCTCCCTCGTTCCCCTCTCTGTCTCGCCCTCCTCCCCACACCCGAGCGCAGCCGCCGCCGCCGCTCGCCGTTGCTACGCCGTGGGCCATCCCCTCGCCCCTCTGACGAGCTCATGAGCTCCGCCTCGACGTCCTCAACCCCCCCTCGCTCCGCCACTCGACGCTGGGCGCGCCTCTCCGCCTCACCGAGGCTCGTCCCCGACCGCCCGTCACGGAGATTCCCCGACGCCCCGAGTGCCTCGGGCCTCCTCCGAGCTCGCCGTCCACTCCAAGAAGATCGCCGTGAGCCTCGGCCGTTCTCCCCTCTCGGTTTTCTTCTCCGTGCACCGTAGCCGCGCCACTTGCGCCGATCGCTGCCGCCGCTCCCGAGCTCGTTTCGACGAGTTCCAGCCGCCCTAGCCGCTCTTTGTTTGCTGCGTTGGATGCGGGCGAGCTCAGGCTCCCCACGGGTGCCTCCGCCGCTCGTTTTGGGTGCCGGAAGGGCGGTTCCGGGCACCTCCGCCGCACCTCACCGAGCCTTGCCGCCGCCAAACCTCGTCGCCGGCAGGGATTCCGGCCGCCCCCGCACCTCCCGTTGGTCTCCCTAGATGCGCGGGATCACGGGCTCCCTTCTGGTACCCTCAGCGCGCCCCAGCCGCTGCCCTAGCGCAACTCCGGCGGGCCACCGCCGCTCGGTTGGTCGCCGCCGGCCTAACTCCGGCCACGCCGACATGGCCACCTCGTTAGGCCTAATCACCCGCTAACTAACCCCCCCTGACCCACTAACATGTGGGCCCCGAGCCTAGTTAGGTTAGTTTTATTTGCTCTGTTTAGATTAGTACTAACCCGTGGACCCCACGTGTCAGACTTTGACTTAGTTAAGTCAACGTTGACCTGGTCCCATTGTCATCCACCCAAACCAGCCAGAGACACGACGATGGGTCCCATGGGTCAGGTTTGACCAGGGGCGCCCAGTTGACCCGCTGACGTCACGCCTATGTCATGCTGACGCATTAATGATTCTGGAATTATTTTAATTCAGGAAATTTCAGAAAATGTCCTAAACTTCTAAAATTCATAAAAATTCAACCGTAACTCGGATGGAAATAATTTATATATGAAAAATGATCAGAAAAATATGAAGAATCTGTTTATGCCATGATCATGCATGTTTGAGCAAGTTAACCTCACTGAATAGGATAAATCATGATTAGGGTAATTTATGAAATAGCATTTGGAGTTGGAGTTCAACCTTGTTTGAATTCCACTTCAACTAACTTGGATTATTATTGCATTAGGTGAATTCAGTACCTTAATATGACATGTCATTCATGTGAATGTGCATTGCATTGATTGTGTTCTCTCTTGTTTGCCGGTAATTGTCCCCTCGGTAGACGATGTCCGGCGATGAGTTCGATGACACCGATGAAGAACTATATTATCTTCGAAGTGCCTGCAAGCAAAACCCCTTGTTCATTCCGATATAATCCCACTCTCTCGCTCCTGCTCTATTTTACTGCATTAGGACAACAACGACTCATGTGTTACTTGCTGCATGTAGCTGAACCCCTTGATCCTTTGCATGACTGTCATTCCACAATAATTAGATGAAACCCACTAGCATGAGTAGGAATTGTTTGAGCCATGTTGTGCCTACTCATTTATGCTTGTTTGTCATGCTTGCTACTGCTTAGAATTGAGTCGGGTCTGATTCATTGGGAATGAATTGGAATTGTTATGAACATGTCCTATTGTGTGTGAGCTAAGTGTGTGAACACGATTTGGTAAAGGTAGCGGTGAGAGGCCATGTAGGAGTACATGGTGGGTTGTCTCATTGAAACCGTCCTCAGGAACTGAGTTCTGTATTTGTGATCCATGATACAGTTACTACCACGCATTAGGCCCGAAACCAATGGACCCTCTCGGCTTCTTAACCACCCTTGTTCTCTGTCCAGGAGTTGCAACTAGTTTCTGGTGTTTGTAGGATATGTGTTGGAGGCCGTGCGTAGCGCTGACCCTAGGGGTGGGCTATGATGCGGTAGATACACCGTGGCCCGGTGTACCGAGTGCCCGTCTGTATGGGAAACCTCGGCCGGACTCCCTACGGATGGAACCCGAATAGGCGATAAACCTGGACTAGGGACTTGAGTGTTTAGGTAGGCCGTGGCCGACACCCATGTTGGGCTTCCGCTTGAAGGTTGCCGAGTACATGTCGTGTAAACGGCGGTAAGTGGTGAGAGCGTGTGTGAAGAAGTACACCCTGCAGGGTTTAATATGATCTATTGAATAGCCGTGTCCACGGAGAAGGACTTCTGGGTTGCCTATATCAGTTCATAGACAAGTGAAAGTGGATACTCTAAAATGCGCAAGATAAGCGTGAGTGCTATGGATGGCGTTCTCGTGAGGGAGACGGAGCGGGTCCATAGTGGTGTATTGATATGGTGAATATGTGGACTCGTGCGCCACCTCAAAAGAGTTACTTGCAATCGTAGTTCGGGATAGCCACCGAGTCAAAGCTGGCTTGCTGCGGTCAAACTCCACCACCCCTTTTGATAATGATGCATATGTAGCCAGGTCGATGTAAGTCTTGCTGAGTACAATTGTACTCACGTTTGCTTATTTTATGTTTTGCGAGAGGCGTCGGCCTCGCTAGTAGTTCCGCTTGGACTTCGACGCTTAGCTTGTTACCTCAGCTACGATCTTGTGCCTCGGCGAGATCTGGTAGATAGTCGGGCTTCTCAGCCTTTTTCATTTATAGTTGTGCGCATCTGGACATGTTTAGCTTCCGCTTGTGCTTTGACTTGTATGCTCTGAGTGTTGGGTCATGAGACCCATGTTTGTAATATCTCGCTCCTCGGAGCCTAATGAATAATATTTGAGTCGTAGAGTTATGTTGTGATGCCATGTTGTATCTACGCATATTGAGCATAATGTGTGTATGTTTGAAATGCTTGGTATGTGTGGGATCCGACAAACTAGTTGTTTATCCTTGGCAGCCTCTCATATGGGGAAATGTAGTCTCGTGCCTCCGAGCGATAGTAGTCCGCTGCAGCCCGGTTCACCGGAGTCCTGCTAGCCCAGCACTACTGCTTGGACACTTGACTGGCCGGCATGTGTTTCACTTCGTTCCTATGTCTGTCCCTTCGGGAAATGTCACGCGGTGTTATTCGGAGTCCTGCCTAGCCTGCTACAGCCCGGGATACCGGAGTCCTGTTAGCCCGGTGCTACAGCCCGAATACATACGTTGATGACCGACATGCTCGATGTGATTCATGTATGCCTGTCCCCATGGGTCAGCGCCGCTTTGGGTTCACGACTAGCCATGTCGGCCCGGGTTCTTCGTCATATGGATGCTAGCGACACTATCATATCGTGAGCCAAAAGACGCAAACGGTCCGGGCCATGGTAAGGCGACACCGTGGGAATACCGTGCGTGAGGCCGCAGCGATATGATGTGTTACATGCTAGATCGGTGTGACTTAGGATCGGGTCCCGACAACCATGAAGGCGGAGGAGATATCCCCGTTTGGAGCTTCACCAGCTCGCAGCGAAAGCAGAGCATCTCCTCCAATCTCTGGCAAAGGGCTGGGAGCTCGAGAAGAGGAGCGCGTTGACGGTCCATGATGGAATGGATTCTTGGTCGAAAGCTCCGATGAGTATTCTTAGAAGAAGATGGTGATTTGGATCTGGATTCTTGCCTCCCTTATAGGCAGATTGTTCGCACAACTGGGGGTAAACATAAAGACACCTGGCTTTTCACATTCGCACGACGCTGGAAGAAGGCCATTATTAGGCGTGGAAGCCGAGACGCACAACATTGATAAGGAAATCGGACCTTTATTGGCGGTACATGGAACTTAAAGGAGAACCCGCCTTGCAACGTCGAAGACTACACGCATGCTGGACTTATCGTCATTGAAGCCTGGTTCGGGGCTACCGAGGAGTCGAATTAGGGGTGTCCGGATAGCGGACTACCATCATCGGCCGGACTATCATTTGCGGACTATCATCATCGACCGGACTCGGGACTATGAAGATAGAAGATTGAAGACTTCACCCCGTGTCCGGATGGGACTTTCCTTGGCGTGGAAGGCAAGCTTGGTGATACGGATATGTAGATCTCGTACCATTGTAACCGACTCTATGTAACCCTAGCCCTCTCCGGTGTCTATATAAACCTGATGGCTTTAGACCGTAGGACAACAATCACAACAACCCTTACAATCATACCATAGGCTAGCTTCTAGGGTTTAGCCTCCTTGATCTCGTGGTAGATCCACTCTTGTAAACACCAGAATATCAATATCAATCAAGCAGGACGTAGTGTTTTACCTCCATCAAGAGGGCCCGAACCTGGGTAAAACATCGTGTCCCTCGTCTCCTGTTACCATCCGCCTAGACGCACAGTTTGGGACCCCTACCCGAGATCCGCCGGTTTTGACACCGACATTGGTGCTTTCATTGGGAGTTCCTCTGTGCCGTCACCGATAGGAAGGATGCCTCCTCTCGTCTTCAGGGACGGTATTTTCGCCAAAGGAGCCTTGGCCGCCGGCCAAACTATCCGGCTAGGTGGTTTTCTTATGACCGCCTGTCCGGCCATCGCTTCGACAATGACCTCTCAAGTCATCAAAAGCAATCTTCACGTCAGCTCGGAATTCGCCGAGCGGCTGGATCCAACAGAGCTCTCGTCCGTAAACGAGCTCTTGGATCACATCGCTGCCCTGGGAGTCGCTACAGACTATGATCAGATTGGGCTTAAAACCGATCTGAGAGAAATTAACTCTCCCCAGATCACCCACCACGTTGCAGTGGTAGAGGAGCAATGCGGCGACGCTTCTCCTGTATTGAAAACTAGTCATGTCCGGATCCCCAAACCCCCCATGCCGGATTCCCGCGGAGGGACGGGCTTCGATCAAACACTGAACTTAAAGTCGGGCATCGGACCAGACTCGCTGGACAACGTCCAGAAATCCAAGCTTCCAAAATTGGAAACTTCTCGGCCTTGAGCCTTGAGATGGGTAGGGTTCGGACTTAGTTCCACCCACCCGCCGGACATATGCGATCTAACTCTAATTCGCAAGAGCCCGCCGAGACAGTACATCACTATCGGGCCGATTCCTCCTGGTTATGGACAGGATAAAGGACTGCCGAGAGGAAAACGCATAATCTCGGTCTTCTCGCAATAATTGCACGGATAAGGGAATCCTAAGCGCCATAAGTCGCCGCGACATTACACGCTTTGCTGACTTGGAGACCATCGTACAAAAGTCTTGTGCGATGGAGAGCGCTGAAAACCGAAAGTAAATTTTGGGATAATCCGTCCCGAATACCTCCTAGTCCGGAACCGGAGGGTGCATCATTATCAAGCACTGGGCTGAATACCAAAAACCAAAACCCCTAAAGGGTGCGGAACCGTATTGGAGGGCTGGCTAAGCGGACCTTGCAAAATTCATAGCACGAGGGCGCCACTCCAACACATAGCCTTGAGCATTTTGGATACTACGGCGGTGGCCAAAAGTGGCGAAGAGCTTCTAGCTTCGTAACCCCAGCCCCAGAACACCAAGACGGTGTTAACAGTCTTGAGACTTTCGCATCCAATAACATGCGAAAACGACAACCATAACCTCGCGAAGTCTACCAAGTAGCAACAATAAATCCATGGAGCGACACGGCTATTACCTTCAATGCCAGTGACGAACCTAAATTCCGAACTGCCCGGGCACCAGCCGCATTGGTCCTAAACCCGATAGTAGACGGCTTTCGCCTCACTAAGGTACTCATGGATGGCGGCAGCGGACTAAACCTCATCTATGAGGAAACCCTCCGAAAAATGGAAATAGACTGGAACCGCATTGAGCGAAGCAGCACAACCTTTAGAGGAATAATCCCGGCAGGAAGCATGCTGCACAGGGAAAAATCACGCCTGGACGTAGTGTTCGGCTCACGGGACAATTACAGGTCCGAGGAGGTCACATTTCAAGTGGCTCCATTCAGCAGCGGATATCATGCTTTATTAGGACGAGAGGCATTCACAATTTTTCAAGCTATACCACATTATGGGTACATGAAGCTTAAAATGCCCGGTCCCAACGGAATTATCACTCTCGCCAGCGATCCGAACATAGCACTCCGCGCCGAAAATAAGACAGCCGCACTAGCCCTCGAGGAACTATCCGAAGCCCTAGCGGCCGAGGAACTCACCGCGATGCGCTCCACGGTGAACAGGGACGATGTGATACTTGATAAAAGATCCAAGTCCACCTCTTTTAAACCAGCGGATGAAATAGTCAAATTCCAGGTCCACCCAACGGACCCCACGAAGACAGCCTCCATCGGGGCACAATTGAACCCTGATGTAGACACCGCACTGCGAGAATTCCTTCGGGAAAATTGGGACATTTTTGCCTGGCACCCCTCGGATATGCCCGGAATCCCACGATTGGCGTAACACAGCCTAAACATCCTAAAGGATTCAAGCCATCAAACAGGCTCTCCGACGATTCTGAACCCAAAAGACAGGCAATGGGAGAAGAGCTAGCCAAGCTATTGGAAGCGGATTCATCGAGACATCAAGCACCGGATTGGCTAGCAAACTTGGTAATGGTACCAAAGAAGGACAAATCCTGGCGCCTATGTGTCGATTTCAAAGACCTAAATAAGGCCTGCCCAAAGGATCCCTTCCCCCTCCCCGCATCGACCAAATCATCGATGCCACCGCAGGGCACGATTCATTGTGCTTCCTGGACGCATACTCCGGCTATCATCAAATCAAGATGGCAGAAGCGAATCAAGCTGCAACGGCATTCATTACTCCATATGGACCATTCTGTTTCAACACGATGCCCTTCGGACTTAAAAACGCTGGCGCAACATATCAGCGCATGATTCAGACATGTCTGGCTACCCAGATCGGCAAAACAGTAGAGGCATACGTGGACGACGTAGTCGTCAAAACTAAACACGTCGAAACTCTAGTAGACGACTTGGGGCTCACATTCGACAGCCTCAGAGCATATGACATCAAGCTGAATCCAGAAAAATGTGTTTTCGGCGTACCAGCTGGAAAGCTGCTGGGCTTTATCGTATCCGGTGGAGGGATTGAAGCAAACCCAGCCAAGATCCGAGCTCTGTCACAGCTAGATATCCCAAAAGACCTCAAACAAATACAAAAATTGACCGAATGCGTACCGGCTCTAAGCCACTTTATCTCCCGTCTAGGAGAAAAGGCATTACCCCTCTATCGCCTCCTCAGGCGCACCGAACATTTCGAGTGGACGGATGCTGCCGCCGCCGGACTCGAAGAAATAAAGGCCATATTGGCAACAAATCCGGTCCTAGCTGCGCCCAACCAGGGCGAACCAATGTTGTTATACATCGCAGCTACGCATCAAGTTGTAAGCGCGGTACTCGTCGTCGAACGAGAAACAAAAGGGCATAAATTCCCTCTTCAAAAACCAGTATACTACGTATCCACTGTGTTAACCCCCTGCAAGTCCCGCTACCCGCACTATCAGAAGATAGCATACGCGGTGTTCATGGCATCCGGAGCTCGACACTACTTTCAAGAGTGTTCGATACGATGGCCTCAAGTACCACTTAATGACATTATAAACAACCGCGATGCGACGGGCAGGATTGCAAAATGGGCCATTGAGCTCTTAACTTTTGATATATCTTACAAACCTCGGCGAGCTATAAAGTCACAAGTTTTGGCTGACTTTGTCGCTGAATGGACCGAAGCCGAACTCCCTAAAGAGTACGGCGCATACTCCAATTGGATTATGCACTTCGACGGCTCTAAAATGTTAGCCGGACTGGGGGCTGGCGTCGTCTTGACGTCCCCGACCGGAGACACAGTCCGATACGTACTTCAGATAATGTACACGGACTCCAACAATGCAGCCGAATACAAGGCCCTTTTACATGGTCTCCGGATGGCAATCTCCATGGGCATTCAACGCCTAGAGGTGCGCAGGGATTCAAACCTCGCAATATCCCAAATAAATGGAGACTTTGACGCCAAAGATCCTAAAATGGCAGCATATCGCAACGCTGTCCTCAAAATGTCAGCCCGGTTCGAAGGACTTGAATTCCATCATGTCACCCGGGATAATAACCAAGCGGCCGACGTACTGGCACGCATTGGCGCCAAACGCGACGCTGTCCCTCCTAATATCTTCCTGGAACGGCTCTTCAAGCCATCCGTATTATGGGAAGAGGAGTCCGGAACTAACAAACCGGAACAAGCCGCGCCAACCGGCGTTTCAGCCGACGACATAACACCATCCGCCCACGACATAATGGCAGTAATTGCCCCGTGGACAGAACCATTCCTCGCCTACTTGCTTAGGCAGGAGCTTCGCGAAGACCAAAATGAGGCCCGCAGCATTGTCCGGCGATCTAAAGCCTACAAGGTCTATGAGGGAGAACTTTATAAGAAAAGCACATCCGAGTCCTTCAAAGGTGTATCTCCGAAGAGGAAGGCGGAACCTCTGGCTGAAATTCATGCGGACTAGGCGGACACCACGCTGCAGCTCGGGCCCTTGTAGCAAAGGCATTCCGACAGGATTTTATGGCCGACGGCCCGAAAGCGGATCTCGGGACTTAGTCCAAAGATGCGTTGGTTGTCGCTCTTTGCTAATCGAGCCACATGCCACCCACCGCCCTCAAAACTATACCCATTACCTGGCCGTTCATGTGCTGGGGCTTGACATGGTTGGACCACTTAAAGGGGGAACCCACAAGCAAAGGTACCTATTGGTCATGGTGGATAAATTCACCAAATGGATAGAGGCCAAGCCAGTTAAAACGGCAGAGTCCGGACCAGTGATAGACTTTATATCGGGGTAGTACACCATTACGGTGTCCCCACAGCATCATCACCGATAACAGCACGAACTTCACCACCGACGAGGTTAAATCATGGTGCAAAAATATGGGCATCAAGCTCGATTACGCTTCAGTCTATCATCCTCAAACCAACGGTCAAGTGGAGCGAGCAAATGGTCTAATAATGAGCGGCATCAAACCCGGACTAGTGCGGTCCTCACGAAATCTGGCACGCCTTTGGGTAGAGGAGCTCGACTCAGTACTGGGGCTGCGGACAACGCCTAACCGTACTACCGGATTCACACCATTTTTTATGGTATACGGCGCGGAAGCAGTTTTGCCCTGCGACATCATTCATGACTCACCTCGAGTGCGCATGTACGAAGAAAGAGAAGCCGATTTGGATCGGCAGGACAGCTTGGACACATTGGAGGAAGAGCGCGACGTCGCCAAGGCTCGTTCCGCATTCTATCAGCAGCAGGCTCGAAGATATCAAAGCACAGAGGTACGGGCCAAGACTTACAACGTTGGCGAACTGGTTCTACGCCTGCCGGACAAGAATAAGGACAAGCTCAAGCCCAAATGGGAAGGCCCCTTCATCATCGATCAAGTCCGACGGCGGAGCGCACCGCTCTCTTAAATGCATCGGATAACCGACTCGAGCGAACCCATGGAACGCAGCCCGCCTCCGACGATTCTACGCCTAGCGCCGGACTAAGAGTTCGTCCCTTTCCCCCCGTCCAAATTTTTTTTTACTTCAGCTGCCTTTTGTTTCTCTTTTTCTTCTCAACCCTATTCACCCAAGCCTTAAAAGGCCTACTTGGGCAACGTTCGCGCACAATTGATGTGCTATCCGCACTCATTATACTCGGGGCTTCTTTACCGAAGCTTAATTATCTGAGCTTCATGCCCAAAGACATGTGTCAAGCCTCCACATGTACCCTTTTATTCACCATTATATGCATCGATATGACTTAAGTTTTGGCCAAGCTGGGTTGCTGGCTCTGTGCTTACCCCACGTTCCCGATTGTTCGGCTAGGAGGTAAAGGAGCACCTCTGCGATTATTATGCTGGTCAGCCGGATGTGTACCTCGGTGGGTGAAGCCGAAAGCTAGCGTTCTTAAGGGAATATTCGGTCGGTGACTTAAAAGATGATTTTTATCCACTTAATTATCTGCCCCAGATGTTTTTCTGCTGTTTTCGCAGTCGGACATGCACTTTAGGGCATACCACCCCAATGGAAAGGAACCCTTAACGGAACTATTCTCCCGGAAGATGTTTCTTACTAACCATGTAATATAACATAACTAGTTGGGCACTTGTGCGATAAAGCACCGATGACCCCACGCCTGGTCTCCATGCATACCCGGTTGTTTCATAACCGAGAAGGTATTCGGACACACTCCGGACTATAGGGTCCCGAGGTCGAAGCGAAAAGGTCGGCAAAGACAAACGATCTACAATCCGGCTAGAAGGCATTTTGTATGTCATTTTATAATACATTGTCAAATCGACTGATTGTATTCTTCCACAATCCCGTCTAACAGGTTGTCTAATTTATAGTCCTATTGGGAAAATTTTGCGGCCAAATCCACTTGGCCATATACTAAACTCACAGGGATCTCCTTCCCATCGGGCCCCACAGGTCCGACTTCGGCCATGTGGTTGGGATCCGCCTTCTTGTACCACGTCTTTACCATGGCCCAGGCCTCCCTGGCACCTTAGCGGCAGGCCGAAATCTTCCATACATGGAAGCGCTGCCGCACTCCCTGCAGCTTCTCCGCAGGCTCCCCAAGACCCTCGGGTACGGAGAAGGCTGGCCATAATGCCTGGATGACGCCGCTCATAGCCTGCCGAACTCGTTCGATTAGTTGCAACAATTCGGGAAGTTGATCACCCGTTGTTACGGGCATCTCCTCCATGAGGCGACCTGTGAGCATACCTACAGATATATTCATCAAATTGACTTCCTCGCCGAACTCTTTCTTTCAAAGGAGTTCGCTCAAGCACTACTATATATGCCGCGACGAAGCCGTTGATTCTCCTTAACGGAGCCCGACAGCTCGGCCCGAACGCCTTTTAGCTCTTCTCCAAGCTGGGCATGGGCATCCTGGAGCTTGTTCCTTTCATGCTGCACCTTATGCAGCACCCTCTCGCCGGCCTTTAGTTGGCGCAGAAGTTCTTGCCTGTCCGGATCTTGTCCGGCAGCACCTGCAATGTCGGCTTTTAGACTTGCGCACTAGCCAAACACTACTTACCTTTCTAAAAATAATGTGTTACCAGGAGAGGTCCTCGCGTTTCCCCCTGCGCCAGAAAATGCGGCCTCAAGTTGGGCCTTGCACTCTTGGAACTCCTGAGACAGTCGGGTATTCTTCTCGTTAAGATCCTGCATTTCATATGATCCTTAAATCAGTTAATATAACTACTTTAAGTCTCGGGGGCTACTTGCATATACAACTATTAAATTCTCTTACCTGTATGTCTTTTACATACTGCTCCGTGGCTCTGGTAAAACTATCTTGAGCGGCACGAAGGTGCGCGTCCCCCGTGCTAAAGGCATTCAACGCCTCGGGGGAAAAGCACGCGTCACAAAATCTTGTCGTGGCGCTGTGATTCAGGGCACGTCACAAAATCTGATCTTCGGCATCCTCCGTCGGAGGAACGTCCGGCTCGCGCTTTGCGCCGCCTCCCCTCTGGCCAAAAGGGAGCCCGGCTGGTAGAGGTCGGATTGACAACTTCTCGCCGCAGTCCGGCGGATGCTTTTTTTCCTATAAAAGTCATGAGCACTCAAGCGCTTCCTAGGAGCGTTGCTCAAGATAATGAATTGTGAGCTACACCTTTGCGGCGACGCTTGATCCGCGCCGCGCTCCTCTTCCGCCTACGGTCCGAATGGCCCTTGTTAGTCAGCCACCATGGGCTCGGCCGCCCTAGGCGCCTCCTGCACAATGCCATCATGTACGGTGGTCAGAAATAAGAAAGGAAGGAATAGCGGTGTCGTGGCTTGGCTGCAATCACCGGGAGCAGATTTAGTCCGGATAGTCGGTCGTGATGGCGACTAAAGCATTGTCCATGCTGAGCTGGTGGAACACCCGTCGATTAGCTCCACCTTTATGTCCGGATCCTCTTGGAGGCGGATCCCGGATCTCTGGATCCTCGGGCTGCGGAGCGGACTTAGCATTCCTCCACAGTCCGGCGCAGTTCCTGCGTCGAAAGAAGAACACAATGTAAGAAACTTAAGTTTTGAAAGGCACGGGTCGGACACGCTGAGTGTTCACTTACCCAAGGACGGGGATTGTTCATGGAGAACCCATTTAACGGGTTCGTCTGAAGGAAATCCTCCTTCTCCCCCTTATACAGGCCGGACAAGATCTTCACCAGATCTTCGTCCGATTCCGGCCCTTTGCGGCCATGACGGGTGGCATCGTCCTCCCCGTTGAAATTCCACATGGGGTGGCCCCTGTATTGTAGTGGCTGCACCCCCCGCGTAATGCATGTTGCCATGACTCCAATCATGGTCAACCGGGCATGGGCTAGTAACCTTATTCGGCCCATCAGGTAATGGACGCTCTTGTCTTCCTCCAGTTGGGGGCTCCGCGGACGCCAACTAAGGCGTTTCTTGAGAGGATCATTGCTGAACTCCGGGAGGCCGATCCGAACGGGGTCCGGCAGCGGAGCGTCTTCTATGTAAAACCATTCCGAAGGCCAGTCTTCGGGCGCCTTCTTAGGGGTTTCGGATGGATATCCGGTCCCGGCAATGCGCCATATTTCGGCGCCGCCCACTTGATATATGGACCCCTCGTGAGAGCGGGGTACAAGGCAAAACAACCTCTTCCACAGCGCGAAGTGGGGCTCGATGCCCAGGAAAAGCTCGCAAAGAGCTACGTAACCCGCGATATGCAGGATTGAGGCGGGCGTGAGGTGATGGAGCTGGAGTCCGTAGAACTCCAGGAGCCCACGGAGGAATGGATGTACAGGAAATCTGAGCCCCCTTATTAGATAGGGGACGAAGCATACCCGCTCCCCTTTGTTGGGATTAGGGGTAACCTCTGCTTGCTTCCCACCTTTGTAGGTGGCGAGCCCGGCTCGAACCGGAACCATGAAGGCCGGAGGAGATATCCCCCGTTTGGAGCTTCACCAGCTCGTTGCGAAAGCAGAGCATCTCTGGCAAAGGGCTGGGGCGCGAGAAGAGGAGCGTTGACGGTCCATGATGGAATGGATTCTTGGTCAAAGCGCTCCGATGAGTATTTGCGAGAAGAAGATGGTGATTTGGATCTGGATTCTTGCCTCCCTTATAGGCAGATTGTTCGCACAACTGGGGGGTAAAACATAAAAGACACCCTGGCTTTTCACATTCGCACGACGCGTGGAAGAAGGCCATTATTGGGCGTGGAAGCGAGACACACAACATTGATGAGGAAACCGGACCTCGCTCGGCGGTACATGGAACTTAAAGGAGAACCCGCCTTGTAACGCCAAGACTACACGCATGCTGGACTTATCGTCATTGAAGCCTGGTTCGGGGCTCCGAGGAGTCCCGGATTAGGGGTGTCCGGATAGCGGACTACCATCATCGGCGGACTATCATTTGCGGACTATCATCATCGACCGGACTCAGGACTATGAAGATAGAAGATTGAAGACTTCACCCCGTGTCCGGATGGGACTTTCCTTGGCGTGGAAGGCAAGCTTGGTGATACGGATATGTAGATCTCCTACCATTGTAACTGACTCTATGTAACCCTAGCCCTCCCGGTGTCTATATAAACCGGATGGCTTTAGTCCGTAGGACAACAATCACAACAACCCTTACAATCATACCATAGGCTAGCTTCTAGGGTTTAGCCTCCTTGATCCCGTGGTAGATCCACTCTTGTTGTAACATCCCAAATTTCCTATTTGGAATGTTCTACAATTATAGCTAAGCATCTATGCATATTGTTTGAATTTGAGTGGCATTTGAAGTTTCAGAAGATTTTGAGTTGTTGGAATTTGAATTTGAAGTTGGCAGTTGAGATTTATTTCAAATCAATGCCTGACAAATACTTGAGAAAAAGTATGAGAGGAGTAAACATGACACTCCAAATATGTCAGATGAAAAACCCTGCCAAAGAGTTTGAATTCAAATCTGAATTTTATTTGGGATTTTAGAAAAAATGATTTTTTATAAAGTTTGAGTTTTGCCCCTGAAAAATGTTCAAATTATAGGGAATATTCTCCTGATCATTTATATATATATATGTCCTATATAAAATATTTATATTTAAATATATTTTCCCCTTTCCCTAAATTCAAAAAAAAAATAGAAAAAAAGAAAAAAGGACCCAGGCGCCAGCCAGCCAGCCCTGCCCCGGCAAAGACCCACCGGCCCCTGTGCACAACAAGACAAGCAAGCAGCCAGTGCCCGAGCCGCCAGACCAAGCTCTTTCGCCATCGGTCGCCCGACCGACAAGCCCCCTCCCTCTCTCACCGACGGGTGGACCCCACCCCTCCTTCTTCCCCTCGCCCACGCCAACCCCCGCCGCCGCCGCCGGAATCCCGAAGGATCCGGGATCCTCCTCGATCCCCTCGCCCGACCTGCCCCTCCTCCAAGTCGGTGCCCCCCCCCTATATATACCCCCCCTCGCCCCGTTTTCCCCCTCGCCCCCTACTCCTCCCCGCAATCGTCGCCGAGCACCGAGCCGCCGCCGCCATTTGCAACGCAGCGGTCGTCCCGACCACCCCGAGCTCCATCGACTCCACCACCGGAACCCCTTGCTCCGCCGCACCCGCCGGAGGCCTCCGCCGCCGCCCCCGACCACCGGAGACCCCCGCACCGTTGCCGCCCGAGCCGCCGTCGCCGTCGACCCCGCGGTAAGTCGCCGGAGATCTCCACACCGTCCGATCTAAACGTACGCGCTAGATTAGATCCCCGAAGGGGTACGGTCTATTTTAAAGATCCGGTTTTTATTCCGGTTTAGTTACGGTTTAGTTGGTTTTTATTAGACCGGCCGACGCGGTTATTTTCTGTTAAACCGTAGGCACGTTTTAGTTAAATTACGCCGATGCGTTAGATAGGCCCATTAGCCCAGTTTTCGTTTTAGTTAATTTTTTTTCGTTTCTGTTTTTAACAGAATAGTTTCAGTTTTGTAAAATCCATATCTTTTAATCTACTTAATATTTTTAAGTGATTCTTTTTTTGTTGGTTGGAAAATTTATTGTAGTTTCTGTAGAAAATATGTTTGGCCATGTTTAAATTATTTAAAATTGCTTTATTTTAGTTTTAGACAGATTAGTAATTCTGCTATAAAGTGAGTTAGGAATATTATTTTTAGTGATTCTTTTTGTCACAACTTTGTTTTGACCTTGCCTAACCGTAGGAATTTATTTGGGCATTTTAGATTTAATAAAAAATAGTTTTAGTCAGAATCATGTTATTTAATAAAAAATTGTTTTCCTATTGTTCTACTTAGCAAATAATTTTATTTTTCCTATGTGATAGTTTATTCTAGATTAGTTTCTGTAACTTTAGAATATGAACTTTTATTTATAATAAATAAAACTTTTATTTTATTTTTCCTTGCTAGGATTGTTTTAGGCATAATAGGAGTTTTATAATAGCTTTTAATGTGATTCTTTTTGCTCCTAGTTGCATTATGTTTTCTTTTCTGTTAGGTAGCATAAACACATGCTTAGGTTCTGTTAAGAAAAAAAATTGTCGTGTAAAACTATTTCTTGGTTGTTGTATGATGTGGTGAAAACACTGATTTGGATTTCTTCGAACTTTCTTTGGGTTTTGGTTCAATTGCTTTGTGTGTTAAGTTAGCATGCTATTATGTTAAGTGATCATATGTTGTATGCTTATTATGATTGTTGTTTGCCTCGGTAGAATTTCCGGAGTGCGAAGCTTGCTACCACGAGTCCCTAGCTTTCGAAGATCGTCAGCAAGGCAAGTCATTGATCATATTTTCTTTACTATACCTATGATTTTATTGCATTAGAATTATACCTCCCCACCATGCATGCAGTAGGTGAATTTGAAGTATGTTCTTGAGTAGTATCATGAGGTAGGATGAACCCAATTCCCCTTGTTACCATTGCGGGATGAAGTAGTTTATTTTGCTATGCTCGAGAGGCGGATTGGTTGAGTGAATCATAAGGGAGATGTGAGAGTCAATATGATGACAACCCCATGACTTCAAGATCAAGATGGACTTCAAAATTCACTCTTGGGTGGAGGGCGGTTGTGGGCACCTGGAGAACCCAGTGGTTGGCGGGATGCATGGAGAAGCGCCATGACATCTTGAAAGCTTCACCCAGCCACGAAGAGACGGATGTATACCCCATTGACGGAAGCTTACTGTGCAGCCGCAAGCCATTATGGGCTCTGGCTTGGTCAACCCTAGTTGTGACTCTGGCGGACGGTGCTACGAGATGTAGAAGAACCGTAGGATTGGATGGGTGCGGCAAAGTGGCGGAGGAACTCTTCGGAAGACCCTGTTTCGTTCGTCCCGTCTTCAAACACCATGAAGTGCGAAGACTAAAAAGGAGGGAACTGTTCTTGCGGGTAAAGTGCGCAAACCTCTACAGAGTGAAGATCTAATCGGTTAGCCGTGTCCCCGGTTACGGACAATTTGAGCCTCTAGAACCTGGAAGTATTTCGGATATCTCAACACCGAACTTAATAAATTAATTGAGGGATTATTTAATAATTGGGAATGAGACATTGGTTGGTGGAACCATCTCAATAAACTACCAACAATTTGTAGTATTTGCAAACAAGTCCATTGTTGTAGGGAAAAACTGGCTTTTTCGCAAAATGATGAAACTTAGAGCCCCACAGCCAAATTGCATATAGTGTTAGTAATTTTTATTGTTATTCTCTCTTCATGATTTGCCGGCATATTCAAAATGCTGACCTACACGGCTGCAACGTCTTATGTTGCAGAGGAGTATTCCGATCAGGAGTGAGGCTACGATCCGCGCTTGGCGATTGCCCTATGGAGTCGGATGGACTCGCTATTTCGTCTATGCTTCCGCAGCTTATTTAGTTTATTTCTCATGAGTTGGCCTTCGGCCGAATTTATTCTATTGTAATAAAGACTCGATATGAGAATCGTGTAATAAATTCAGGTGTGATTGAACTTTGATTGTTTCATCAATGTTGTGTGTGCCAAAGATGATCTTGGGATGGTACAGCTACAGAGACTTGACCGATTTTAGGTCGGGTCGCTCTGAGAGATGGTATCGAGCACACGCTGACCGTGGGACGAACCCCTAGGATCGGAAAGCCATAGGAAGAGACTATTTATTTTATGTCCTTATCATTCCGTAATTCTCCCCTGTTCATTTCTGACTTCTCTCCGATTTTCAACATTTTAGATGGCCGCCGAGTTCACCCCAATTTTGCTACCGGAATTTTGCCAGCCAGATGAGACGATGCCTTTTGGCAAGAAGCTGGTCCAGATCGTGAAGAAGCTGAAGATTGCTCTGCCCTCAATCACCGGGAAGCCTACCAATGCACTTCCGACGGATACCCGCTTCTGAGATTGAGGTGCACATTCGAGGAGGACCTTCAGAGGACATTGAGCCCATTGACTTTGAGTTTACCGATTTCAACTGGATCCTCGGAAGAGACATGGCGATTTATCGTGCACTTGGACATCTCGAGAAGAGTACAGGTCGAGCTCGACCCATCGAGACCTCGCCATGAGTTCTCGCAGAGCTAGGAATGGAGATATCATCCATATCGTGAGGACGACTCCATTCTCTCATATGTCCAAGACTTGGAGTGTCTCCTCAGAAGCGGAGATCCGGACTCGCCAGAACTTCGAAGGTACACAGGAGGCTGTTGTTCCGTGAACTGGAACTAGAGGAGAAAGCACACGCAGACTTCCTTGACCATGAAGAAGAAATCACGGATTTCATGGAGAGAGTCGACAAGCTGAAGATGGATGTTGCCGCATTAGAGGAAAAGATGGACTTGGGAGAAGACCTTTTCCGAGTGGAGATGACGGACTCTCGTGAGCAATGACCAGGATTATGAAGGAGCTCCACCAAGAAAGCCGAAGAGGAGGCGCCGCATCAGAGGACGCCACACCGGAGGACGCCGCACGAGAGGACGCAAGGATAATTGATGAAGACATTTAGTCGACCGCCATGTTATTTTATTTTTCCGTCGATCAGTTAGGCCGTTATTTTCGATTAGTAATTGTAATCCGAGATTGAACCATGTTTGAGTGGATTGAATAAATGATTGGTGTGATTATGATTGTGCATTCATATGGTAGTGATATTTTCTCATTAGACCCTTGTTCTATTCTAATTTTCTCATCCACTCCAAAACACCAGATGCCTCCGAGACGTGACCCCGGTCTCAACTTTCCACCGGAGCTCACCCGGCTGATCCGAGAGCGAATGCCCTCATGCAGATGCTCATCCGAACCGAACAACAACAACAACAATCCACCGCCACCACCCCTGTTGACAACTTGACCCGCTTCCTAAGGCTGAATCCGCCGGTGTTCTCTAGCAACCTTGCGCCGATTGTGGCCGATGATTGGCTCCGCAAGGTCGGAAGGAGTTAACCACGCTGGATGCACAGATCGAAAAGGTGCGCTTTGCGCACATCAACTTGATGGACCTGCAGCCTCTTGGTGGGAGAACTACACCGCCACTTATCCCTCGCCACCATCCGTGGGATCAGTTCCAAAGAAGCTTTCCGCACCGCTCATGTTTCAGCTGGAGCCATGAGTGCTCAAGAAGCGTGAGTTCCGCAACTTACGCCAGGGAACCATCTTGTGGGGCGAAGCGTGGATGAGTTCAGCAAGTTAGCTCGCTATGCCCCGGATGATGTGGCCACAGATACCGCAAAGCAGGAAAAGTTTCTCGAGGACTCAATGACGAGCTGGGTATGCAGCTAATGGTGGCTACCTTCAACAACTACCGGAGCTGGTAGACAAGGCCACCATACTGAAGGCAAGCAGCAGCAGATTGATAGTCATAGCGGAAGTATGGCCAAGGGAAGTACAACTCGAGCTCAGCGAAGCCCGTTATGCCCCATACTCGGGAGGGCATACCCATCATAACCATGGAGGACATAACCATGGAGGAAATGGGAACAACCGCAACCAGGACAACAAGTCGAGGCAATGGAAGCGGCAATGGCAACCAAGATCGTCCCGCACCGCTCGTAAAGATCTCGAGTCACATCACTGCTTCAAGTGCCGAAAACAGGGCACTATGCCACCGACTGCCCGGAGGCCAAGCAGAGGAATGGAAATGGCAATAGAAGCTCAGCAAAGAAGCCCAACCCTTTTCCTCGTGCTCGGGTGAACCACATTGACGTGGAGGACGCCTATGATCAGCCGGAATAATCGTGGTTGGTAAGTTTTATTAAATTCCCATCCAATATTGGTACTCTTTGATTCGGTGCAACGATTCATTCATATCAAGGGTAGTTGTGGAAAAGTACGGGTTGCCCACTAGAACCCTTAGAAGCCCTCTTCACGTCAGTTCCGCAGGAGGAGAAATGATGGCAGGCTTAGGCTGTCATGCAACCCTCAACATCGGAAACCACAAATTTCCCGCAGACCTCATAGTATTGGAAACCCAGACCTTGGATGTAATCCTAGGCATGGATTGGTTGACAAAGTTTGAAGGAAACATAGATCTGTGCTCAAGAAGTCGATTCGCTCACCACCCGGAGCGTAAGAGGATCAAGTATGTATCGAGACGTAGCGGATGAAGAATCGGTGAATTCCCTCACGGGAGTTGTTCGGGAAGAAGTGCGATGGTGCAAGATTTTCCCGATGTGTTTCGGAGGAATTACCGGAATGCCACCGGACAGAGACATTTAATTTCTGATTGAGTTATTGCCCGGCACAGCCCCAATATCCAAGAGACCCTATTGGATGCCCCCGAACGATTTGAAAGAGACCAAGAATCAAATTAATGAGCTATTGGAGAAAGGATATATTCGGCCAAGCTCGTCACCTTGGGGAGCCCCAGTTCTTTTGGTAGAGAAGAAGGATGGAACCCTGAGAATGGTTGTGGATTATCGTTCGTTGAACGACGTGACCATCAAGAACAAGTACCCTCTGCCGATGATTAATGACCTGTTTGATCAGCTAGTTGGAGCCAAGGTATTCTCCGAGATCGATCTTCGATCAGGGTATCATCAGTTGAAGATCCGTGAAAAGGATATACCCAAAACAGCATTTACCACCAGGTATGGTTTATATGAGTATACCGTCATGTCATTTGGATTGACTAATGCCCCTGCATACTTCATGAATTTGATGAACAAGGTATTTATGGAATATCTGGACAAGTTTGTCGTGGTGTTCATCGATGATATACTGATTTTCTCCAAGAGCGAGGAAGAGCATAAGGAACATTTGCATCTAGTTCTGGAGAAACTCCGAGAACATCAGTTGTATGCCAAGTTCAGCAAATGTGAATTTTGGCTGAAGGAAGTCGGATTCCTCGGACATGTTATTTCAGGAGAAGGAATAGCAGTTGACCCCGCCAAGGTTGTATCACCATCACCGATTGGCGATCGCTCACCTCACCAAGGAGATCCGCAGTTTTCTCGGACTCGCAGGATATTATCGGAGGTTTATTGAGAATTTCTCGAAGATTGCCAAGCCCATGAGTGAGCTGTTGAAGAAGGATGCCAAGTACATTTGGACCGAGGATTGTGAAGCCAGCTTCCAGGAATTGAAGAAACGTTTGGTTACAGCCTCAGTATTGATTTTGCCAGACATACACAAGGATTACCAGGTATATTGTGACGCTTCTCGGCAGGGACTCGGAGGAGTACTCATGCAGGAAGGAAAAGTTGTAGCTTATACCTCCAGACAGCTACGACCACACGAGATGAATTATGCCACACATGATTTGGAGTTAGCAGCAGAGTGCATGCACTCAAGACTGAGACATTTCCTTATCGGAAACCGTTGTGATGTTTACAGATCATAAGAGCTTGAAGTATATTTTCATGCGAAAGAGTTGAACCTCGAGCAGAGGAGATGGCTAGAGCTAATCAAGGACTATGACATGAGATTGCATTACCACCTGGAAAGGCTAATGTTGTAGCAGATGCCTTGAGCCGTAAGAGTTATGTGAATACTCTTATAGCAGGAGGATTACCCCAGGAGTTAGTCGATGACCTCAGAGATCTCCGACTGGAGATAGTTCCGAGAGGATATGTTGCATCTTTGGGAGTTCAGTCCACTTTGGCCGAAAGAATTCGTGAAGCCCAGAAGTCGGACAAGGAAATTGATGCGATAAAGAAAAAGATGAATGAAGGAAAAGCTAAAGGGTTTCGTAAGGATGAATACGGAGCTATATGGTTCGAGGATCGTATTTATGTACCCAATGATCCCGAGCTCAGGAAGCTAATTTTTCAGGAGGCTCATGATTCACCGTACTCGATTCACCCCGGTAATACCAAGATGTATCTGGATTTGAAGGAAAGTTTCTGGTGGACAGGTATGAAGAAGGATATTGCCGAGTACGTAGCAGTATGTGATGTTTGTCAACGAGTAAAGGCAGAACATCAAAAGCCAGCAGGGTTACTTCAACCTTTGCCGATTCCCGAGTGGAAATGGGAAAAACTTGGAATGGATTTTATCACAGGATTACCCAGGACCCGTTCAGGTTATGATTCCATCTGGGTAGTGGTTGATCGATTGACCAAGGTAGCTCACTTCATTCCCGTGAAGACTACCTATACCAGTGCTAAGTTAGCCAAGATATACATGACCAGGATCGTATGTCTGCATGGAGTTCCGAGGAGTATTGTGTCAGATAGAGGAACACAATTTACCTCAAAGTTTTGGAATCAGTTGCATGAAACTTTGGGTACGAGGCTGGAGTTCAGTACAGCTTTTCATCCATGATGATGGACAGACCGAGAGAGTCAACCAGATTCGGAGGACATGTTGAGAGCTTGTGCGCTAGACTATGGGTCTAGCTGGGATGATAATTTGCCCTACGCGGAGTTTTCATACAATAACAGTTATCAGACCAGTCTGAAGATGGCCCCTTTCAAGCTCTATACGGAAGGAGGTGCGAACACCATTGTTGTGGGATGGTGTTGAGATCAAGACTTTTCGGTTCCGATCTTATCGAGATTCCGAAGAGAAAGTCAAGCTGATTCGAGATAGACTCAAGGTAGCTCAGTCGAGACATAAGAGTTATGCCGACAGTAAACGCAAGGAAGTAACTTACGAAGCGGGAGACCGGGCATATCTTCGTGTGTCTCACTTCGTGGAATCAAGAGGTTCGTGTTAAAGGAAAGTTAGCACCCGGTTCATTGGCCCTACAAAATCCTCGAACGTCGTGGAGAAGTTGCTTACAAGTTGGAATTGCCGGAAGGATTGTCCGGAGTTCATGATGTCTTCCATGTTTCTCAGCTAAAGAAATGCCATGCCGACATGGCCGATATCCCGTTGAGAGACACAAAGGCCCTAGAGGCCATACAACTCGACAAAGTGATCGACTTATAAGGAGAAACCCGTCCGAATTCTCGAGACATGAACAGAGTCACCCGCAGCAAGATCATCAAGTTTTGCAAGGTGCTGTGGAGTCATCATTCGAGGAGGAAGCCACCGGGAGCGAGAAGAAGACCTCCGCCGAGACCACGCGCACCTATTTGCTAGCCAACCCGAATCTCGAGGGCTAGATTCATCTTAAGGTGGTAGGTTTGTAACATCCCAAATTTCCTATTTGGAATGTTTTACAATTATAGCTAAGCATCTATGCATATTGTTTGAATTTGAGTGGCATTTGAAGTTTGTAAGATTTTGAGTTGTTGGAATTTGAATTTGAAGTTGGCGGTTGAGATTTATTTCAAATCAATGCCCGACAAATACTTGAGAAAAGTATGAGAGGAGTAAACATGACACTCCAAATATGTCGATGAAAACCCTGCCAAAGAGTTTGAATTCAAATCTGAATTTTATTTGGGATTTTAGAAAAATGATTTTTATAAAGTTTGAGTTTTGCCCTAGAAAATGTTCAAATTATAGGAATATTCCCGATCATTTATATATATATATATATATATATATATATATATATATATATATATGTCCTATATAAAATATTTATATTTAAATATATTTTCCCTTTCCTAAATTCAAAAAAAATAGAAAAATAGAAAAAAAGGACCCAGCGCCACCAGCCAGCCCTGCCCACCAAAGACTCAGGCGGCCCACCAGCACTGACCCCACAGCCTGACCCAATACCGACCGACCGGCCGGCCGAGCCCAAGACCAAGCCCTTCGCCATCGGTCGCCCGACCGACACGCCCCCTCCCTCTCTCATCAACGGGTGGACCCCACCCCTCCTTCTTCCCCTCGCCCACGCCAACCCCCGCCGCCGACGCCGGAATCCCGAAGGATCCGGGATCCTCCCCAATCCCCTCGCCCGACCTGCCCCTCCTCCAGTCGGTGCCCCCTATATACCCCCTCGCCCCGTTTTCCCCCTCGCCCCCTCGCCCGACTCCTCCCCTCGCCCGCAATCGCTCGCCGGAGCACCCGAGCCGCCGTCGCGCCATTTGCCCCGCACCAGTCGTCCCCGACCACCCCGAGCTCCATCGACTCCACCACCGGAACTCCCTTGCTCGCCAAGACCACGGAGGCCTCCGCCGCCGCCCCGACCACCGAAGACCCCAGACGTCGCCGCCCGAGCCGCCGTCGCCGTCGACCCCTCGGTAAGTCGCCGGAGATCTCCCCACCGTCCGATCTAAACGTACGCGCTAGATTAGATCCCCGAAGGGGTACGGTCTATTTTAAAGATCTGGTTTTTATTCCGGTTTAGTTACGGTTTAGTTGGTTTTTATTAGGGTTTAGTTTAGACCGGCCGACGCGGTTATTTTCTGTTAAACCATAGGCACGTTTTAGTTAAATTACGCCGATGCGTTAGATAGGCCCATTAGCCCAGTTTTCGTTTTAGTTAATTTTTTTCCGTTTCTATTTTTAACAGAATAGTTTCAGTTTTGTAAAATCCATATCTTTTAATCTACTTAATATTTTTAAGTGATTCTTTTTTTGTTGGTTTGCAAATTTATTGTAGTTTCTGTAGAAAATATGTTTGGCCATGTTTAAATCATTTAAAATTGCTTTATTTTAGTTTTAGACAGATTAGTAATTCTGCTATAAAGTGAGTTAGGATTATTATTTTTTAGTGATTCTTTTTGTCACAACTTTGTTTTGACCTTGCCTAACCGTAGGAATTTATTTGGGAATTTTAGATTTAATAAAAAAATAGTTTTAATCAGAATCATGTTATTCCTATTTATTTAACTAGCTACTGTTTTCCTATTGTTCTACTTAGCAAATAATTTTATTTTTCCTATGTGATAGTTTATTCTAGATTAGTTTCTGTAACTTTAGAATATGAACTTTTATTTATAATAAATAAAACTTTTATTTTATTTTTCCTTGCTAGGATTGTTTTAGGCATAATAGGAGTTTTATAATAGCTTTTAATGTGATTCTTTTTGCTCCTAGTTGCATTATGTTTTCTTTTCTGTTAGGTAGCATAAACCCATGCTTAGGTTCTGTTAAGAAAAAAAATTGTTGTGTAAAACTATTTCTTGGTTGTTGTATGATGTGGTGAAAACATTGATCTGGATTTCTTCGAACTTTCTTTGGGTTTTGGTTCAATTGCTTTGTGTGTTAAGTTAGCATGCTGTTATGTTAAGTGATCATATGTTGTATGCTTATTATGATTGTTGTTTGCCTCGGTAGAATTTCCGGAGTGTGAAGCTTGCTACCACGAGTCCCTAGCTTTCGAAGATCGTCAGCAAGGCAAGTCATTGATCATATTTTCTTTACTATACCTATGATTTTATTGCATTAGAATTATACCTCCCCACCATGCATGCAGTAGGTGAATTTGAAGTATGTTCTTGAGTAGTATCATGAGGTAGGATGAACCCAATTCCCCTTGTTACCATTGCCGGGACGAAGTAGTTTATTTTGCTATGCTCAGAGAGGCGGATTGGTTGAGTGAATCATAAGGGAGATGTGAGAGTCAAGATGTTGACAACCCCATGACTTCAAGATCAAGATGGACTTCAAAATTCACTCTTTGGGTGGAGGACGGTTGACGGGCACCCTGGAGAACCCAGTGGTTGGCCGGGATGCTTGGAGAAGCGCCATGACATCTTGCGGAAAGCTTCACCCAGCCACGACGAGACGGATGTATACCCCATTGACCGGAAGCTTACCTGTGCAGCCGCAAGCCATTATGGGCTCTGGCTTGGTCAACCCTAGTTGTGACTCTGGCCGGACGGTGCTACGAGATGTAGAAGAACGGTAGGATTGGATGGGTGCGGCGGTGGCGGAGGAACTCTTGGAAGACCCTGTTGTTACGTTCGTCCGCCTTCAAACACCATGAAGTGTGAAGACTAAAAGGAGGAACGATTCTTGCGGGTAAAGTGCGCAATCCTCTGCAGAGTGAAGATCTAATTGGTTAGCCGTGTCCCCGGTTACGGACAATTTGAGCCTCTGGAACCTGGAAGTATTTCAGATATCTCAACACCGAACTTAATAAATTAATTGAGGGATTATTTAATAATTGGGAATGAGACATTGGTTGGTGGAACCATCTCAATAAACTACCAACAATTTGTAGTATTTGCAAACAAGTCCATTGTTGTAGGGAAAAACTGGCTTTTTCGCAAAATGATGAAACTTAGAGCCCCACAGCCAAATTGCATATAGTGTTAGTAATTTTTATTGTTATTCTCTCTTCATGATTTGCAAGCATATTCAAAATGCTGACCTACACGGCTGCAACGCCTTATGTTGCAGAGGAGTATTCGATCAGGAGTGAGGCTACGATCCGCGCTTGGCGATTGCCCTATGGAGTCGGATGGACTCGCTTTTAATCTCACGCCCGCAGCTTATTTAGTTTATTTCTCATGAGTTGGCCTTCGCCGAATTTATTCTATTGTAATAAAGACTCGATATGAGAATCGTGTAATAAATTCAGGTGTGATTGAACTTTGATTGTTTCATTAATGTACTGTGTGTGCCAGCATGATCTTGGGATGGTACAGCTACAAAGAGACTTGACCGATTTTAGGTCGGGTCGCTACACTTGTCAATATCCACAATATCAATATCAATCAAGCAGGACGTAGGGTTTTACCTCCATCAAGAGGGCCCGAACCTGGGTAAAACATCGTGTCCCTCGTCTCCTGTTACCATCTGCCTAGACGCACAGTTTGGGACCCCCTACCCGAGATCCGCCGGTTTTGACACCGACACCAACCCTCAAGGCCGGTGTGTGGCCTCCTCGATTCAAGAGGAGGACATTGTGAAGCTTAGGGCGGTTGGATATTTGACCGCCGACATCCAGCACAGGCTTCTTGCTCCAGGGCAGGTCATCCCTACACCGGAGCGCAATGAGAGCGGCGTATTTGTCCCTCACTTCCTCCGCGGCTTGGGCCTCACCCTCGATCCTTTTGTGAGGGGGCTTATGTTCTATTACAGGTTGGATTTCCATGATCTAGCTCCGGATGCTATCCTCCACATCTCGTCGTTCATCATAGTGTGCGAGACCTTCCTCCACGTCACCCCACACTTCGGCTTATGGCTCAAGACCTTTAATGTGAAGCCGAAGATGATCGAGGGGCAACACGCGGAGTGCGGAGGTGCCATAATAAGCAGGAACGCCGATGCCCCGTGGCCAGAGGGTTCTTTTCCCGAAGTATCCGATGTATGGCAACGGAGGTAGTTTTATGTTATGGCTCCCAGAGGCACAAAGTGGGTGGCCGCCCCCGAGTTCCGCTCGGGCCCCCCGTCACAACTGGCATCTTGGACCGACGTAGGACGGAATTGGGGGCCCGCTGGAGATGTACCTGTACTGCAGAGCCGCATACGGGAGCTTCGAGAGAGAGAGAGAGAGAGATTAATCTTGTCAACATAATGCAAGTGATGCTAATCCGACGGATGTTGCGGTGCCAACGCCGGCCTCTCCGGATGTGGGAGTTCAACCTAGAGGGTCCGCTAACTGTTAAGCACTTCTTCGGCTTGAAGATCAAAGGGATGTGCAACTTATTCTTCGGACTGAAAGTAGAGTGTCCAGACACCGCCGAGGATGCGGGCCTAAGCTGCAATGGCCTAGATACCCCAGTAAGTAATCTTGATACCGGACACCTTGTTTTGTATTTATCATAGTTGTTATTTCTGAAACTCATCCGTGGCCAGGAATGGCTTAGCAAGGCGGAGAGAATCAGGTGTCCGGCACCACTTCCCGAAGGCTCGCCTGGCCCCACCATGGCCAAGATGCTTGACTGGGTACTCAGCAGGATGCCCTCAAGGAAAGACAAGGAGAAGAACGAAGAAACCGAACTTCACACGCTACGCATCCGAACCAGGGGAATTGTTACCTTCCCTAAGGAGGATAGTCGGGAAGGGGAGGCCAAAGCCTCCTCCCCGCGTGGTAAGAAGAGGGCCGCCTCCGTAGACTTGGAGACGGAGATGCCCAAACCAGGGAAAAAGGTATCACCAGGGGGCTCTGCCCCGACGGGCACCCTTACCGCGTCATGCCCACCAACGGGCCAGCCCTCCGATGATTTGTAAGTCAATCGTTAACTCAAAGGTGATGCGTTTCTCCTAGATCAATAACCAGGATCCGTCTTTTGCAGTCCGGTTAGTAGCTCTTCTCAATAGAGTTCGTCTTCGGGGGATCTTCCTCTGGAGATGATGGAGAGCGAAACCCCACCCACCTCTCCGCCTCATGAAGCGGGCGACACCGAGGTGTCGTCACAGAGGAGTCCGGATCTGCCGAAGCCGGAAGCTAATACGTCAGCCGCCCTAAGCCCGGAGCGTTTGGCTCCCACGGGGGGCAATGCGGAGGGTCCGGCATAGTTCAGTGCTCGGCCGGACGTACTGACAGGTCTTCTGGAGCGAGCTGCGCTCTTGGAGGAGCACCGCTCATTAATGAGCGCAGTGCTTAAGAAGATTTCATCCGCTACAAGCGGTTTGAATGAAGCATTTACAAGCCTGCTCAGAGGCTTTGAGGTATGTTGTGAAGAATACACTATTCTTTTGCTGTGAGGCACGCGCTAGGTGTGCTCCATATTGAAAGTGCAACTATCCCTATGTGGTTTTGGTAATTCATAACAACATATAGCTCATTGAGCTAATGCTATTCCAAGATGAATATTTCAGGGAAGCTCAATGAATGGCATGGCTTGGATGATGAAAGTGGATCCCTCAAAATATTAAGGACAAAGGATTGGCTCAAGCTCAAAAGCTCAAGACTCTACATTTTACCTTTTAGTGATCCAAGATCACATTGAGTCTATAGGAAAAGCCAATACTATCAAGGAGGGATGAGGTGTTGCTTAATGAGCCTCTTGCTTCATGTGCTTAGTGATATGCTCCAAAACCCTCCACTACTTTCTCACATCCACATATGACCTAAACCCAAAGTCAAACTCGGCCCTACCGATTCTTTATATCCGGCGCCACCGAGTTCAAATGTCATAGCCACTGCCACAAACCCTAGGCAAATCGGTTTCACTGATAGGGATCTCGGTCTCACTGAGATGGGATTGTAATCTCTCTGTTTCCCTTCGTAACGTTTCGGTCTAACCGAAGTGAGCGATCGGTCCCACCGAGATTACCTTGTAAACTCTCTGTTTCCCTTTCGTAACTTTTCGGTCTCACCGAAAGAGCGAATTAGTCCCACCGAGTTTACCTGACCAACTCTCTGGTTAGCTTATTACCAAAATCGGTCTTACCGAGTTTGTGTAATCGGTCTCATCGAGATTACGTTATGCCCTAACCCTAACCATATCGGTCCTACCGAGATGCATGTCAGTCCCACCGAAAACCCTAACGGTCACTTGGTTTAGTAAATCGGTTTGACCGAGTTTGTTGATTCGGTCCCACCGAGTTTGGTAAATTGTGTGTAACGGTTAGATTTTGTGTGGAGGCTATATATACCCCTCCACCTCCTCTTCATTCGTGGAGAGAGCCATCAGAACAAACCTACACTTCCAACTTACCAGTTCTGAGAGAGAACCACCTACTCATGTGTTGAGGCCAAGATATTCCATTCCAACCACATGAATCTTGATCTCTAGCCTTCCCCAAGTTGCTTTCCACTCAAATCTTCTTTCCACCAAATCCAAATCCTGTGAGAGAGAGTTGAGTGTTGGGGAGACTATCATTTGAAGCATAAGAGCAAGGAGTTCATCATCAACACACCATTTGTTACTTCTTGGAGAGTGGTGTCTCATAGATTGGCTAGGTGTCACTTGGGAGCCTCCGACAAGATTGTGGAGTTGAACCAAGGAGTTTGTAAGGGCAAGGAGATTGCATACTTCGTGAAGATCTACCGCTAGTGAGGCAAGTCCTTCGTGGGCGACGGCCATGGTGGGATAGACAAGGTTGATTCTTCATGGACCCTTCGTGGGTGGAGCCCTCCGTGGACTCGCGCAACCGTTACCCTACGTGCGTTGAAGTCTTCATCAACGTGGATGTACGATAGCACCACCTATCGGAACCACGACAAAAACATCCGTGTCTCCAATTGCGTTTGAATCCTCCAAACCTTCCCTTTACTTTCTTGCAAGTTGCATGCTTTAATTTCCGCTGCCAATATACTCTTTGCATGCTTGCTTGAATTGTGTGAAGATTGCTTGACTTGTTCAAAGATAGCTGAAATCTGCCAAAGTCTAAAATTGGGAAAAGGTTTGGTTTTTAATTGGTCAAGTAGTCTAATCACCCCCCTCTAGACATACTTCAAGGTCCTACACATATAGATAGTAGCCCCTGAGACTCTGGTTGCCCTCCCTAAGCGGCAAACGGGGGATCATAAACCAATGATTGCTTTGTAAATGCGTGCAGGTACCTGTGGGTCCGGCCGCCGACCAGTCCGTTGAAGTTGCCGAACTAACGAGGCAAATTGGATCGATTGATGGCGATATCACGCTGGTGAACGAGCGGCTGGACAAATCACAAGGTATGTGCTCTGCCTTCCTTTGTATAGGAAAATATGAAGGCGGCATGATATTAGTGTAATATGTTTGGACTGCAGATGGTGCTCCTGCCGTGGAGGCTCTGAGGGCGGAACTTGCCCAAGCCAAGGAACAAGCTCGGGTTAGCAATGCGGCTGCCCTAAAGGCGGCCGATGAATTGAGAGCCGAATAGGCTGCTCATCGCCGAAGCGAGGAAAAGATAGCCGAAATGGCTGTGGAGTTAAAAAATGCCGCTGACCGGTATGAGCTCCTTAAAAAGGAGCATAAGGATAGTTCGGCCGACCTGAACAAGGCACTTAATGCCACCAAGGAAATACGGACTGAGCTCAGGGGTGCGCGGGAGCAGCTTCAACAGGCCGGTAAAATCACGGCCGGGGGCTCCTACTTGCCGCGGACGAAGTTTTTCAATCCGAAGTACGCTCCCCTGGATGGACGCTGGAGTCCTGCGGACGCGTATGTGGATTTGGCGAAGAGTACAGCTGACGCTGCCAAGTTCTTCGAGGATCAGGGTGGTAAGGAAGTGGAGAAGCTTTTCTGGTCGCAATTCAATGCTCCCACTCGCCCGCTGCTGCTAAGTGACAAGATGGCTGCTGTAGCGGAGCTTCACAGGTTGTCCGGGATTGCAATGCGGTCTGTAATAGACCATCTTTGGCCGAAGGGGCCCAAGCCGGACAGTTACTTTGGCTTGGTGCAACAATTCCTTGGGGTCGTGCCTCGGATCGACGCCATGAGGAGGTCGGCGTGCATAGAGGGTTCATGAATGGCTCTTGCCCGCGTTAAAGCCTATTGGACGGGTATGGAGGCCACCATTATAGCGACCCAGGATCCGGCGGGGGGGCAATATCCGGCCGAGCACTACTTGGCGCAGGTCACAGAAGGTGCCCGACTAATAGAGGCGCAGTGCTCGAAGAATGTCTTGTTCGAGTGATGAATCGAATCATTGTAAAAACAATGTTATTTTGGTTATAAGGCTATATTTGTACTTTTTGCCCGAAAGTATTATTGTGTCCCCTGTGCGGCCGTTTTGTATATATATATATACATTTAATCCAAACGTTAGCAGTCGTTGGCTTCAGCCCCCACGCATATAATGCGGGGGTGTTCGAGAAAAATATGCATAATCACACTTGATCCAACGTCTTGGTCCATTAAGGAGGTGATCGCACATCGAACTAGGCAACCGGACTATATAGTTGTAATGCTTTCGCTTAGCCATGGGAGTCTAATGGTGGGGCTACTATGTAGCCCCTGGTACCTTCGCTTGCATCCGAATACGGGCCGTGTGTACATGACCGGGAAACGGTCCTTCATTAATGCGGAGGGATCCTAAAGATTCCGATAAGTCTTCGAGTGGTTGAACAGTCTCTCGCTATATCATGACAGTCAGTTTTCGGCTTTCTCTACTGAGGTGCTCGTCCGTAATAACCAGGGCACAATCGCAGTAAGGCGGCAAACCCAGGAGCCGGGCAAACCCAACATTTGACCAAAGACATGATTCAGAGCTGATGCATATAAGGCCAAACTCGTGACGCCGAACACTCCCGAAGGTATTCGGACTTTATATCAGACAATGGGCTCAAGAATGCCCATCCATTATAAACCTTATGTTTCCAGGTACGTGCGTTGATCTGTCGTGGCGAAATGCCAATAACGGCAGTATACTCTGTGGGTATGGAACCCCTGGGATGGTTAAACAACAAGAGGCAATAGAAAAGGTTTACACAAGGGCTTAATCTAAAAAGAAACCTGTTGAGCAGGGCCCTGCTGCACGTCTGCGCCTTTGTCTCCGTTGTGCCGTATCCTGGAAGGGTATCGCGCGAACGTTGTCTGTGAAAAAGAGAACTCGTAGGAGAGTACATCGTAAGTATGCGATGGATAACAAAAGTGTAAGATGTTGGCCTGCCAATAAGGTTGAGCCAAGTGTGGGGCTGTATTAAATATTTATATCCCCTGGTGTCCGCTATGGGATTACATATACGGTGCCCGATTCAATTTTATCCGGGCGACCGGACTCGTCTAACCGTGTCTGTGGTCTTAATGACCAGTCGTGTTTTCTAATATTGGAGGCCTCTTATAGTCCGGCCGCCAGGGCCGTCGCGTGTTCCTCTGCGCATGAAGAGCGCTCTGTGATTCCGCTAACGGTGATGACGCCACATGGACCGGGCATCTTGAGTGTAAGATAGCCATAGTGCGGCAATGCGTTGAAGCGGGCGAAGGCCGTTCTTCCAAGCAATGCATGATAGTCGCTTTGGAAGGGTGCGATGATGAAGAGTAGTTCTTCGCTTGTGGAGTTGCCTGGAGAGCCGAATGTTACCTCCAGTACGACGGAGCCCCTGCTGCAGGCTTCAACGCCTGGTATCACCCCTTCAAAGGTGGTGTTTCTTTGACTAATTCTGGATGGGTCTATCCCCATCCTGCGGACAGTGTCCTCGTATATTAAATTGAGATTGCTGCCGCCGTCCATAAGGACGTGGGTGAGATGGTATCCTCGATTATTGGGTCAAGCACCAATGCCTCTGATCCTTCGCGGCGAATACTAGTCAGGTGGTCCGTGTGATCGAAAGTGATCGGACTAGTCATCCAGTAGCTAGGTGTGGGTACGCTGGGCTCTATGGCGCACGCGTTTTTGAGCGCGCGTTTATGCCTTCTCGTGGATGTGTGAGTCGCGTGGATCATGTTCACTGTTTTAACCTCTGGCGGGAATTTTTTTTGTCCCCCAGTGTTCGGCTGGCGAGGTTCATCCTCGTCTTCACTTGGTGTTTCCCATCCCTTGTGTTCGGCATTTAATTTGCCGTCCTGCTTGAAAACCCAGCACTCTCTGTGCGTGTGGTTCGTAGGTTTGTCAGGGGTGCCATGAATTTGGCATAGTCTGTCTAGGACTCTATTCAGACCGGACGGTCCCTCTGTACTGCCTTTAGATGGCTTCTTTTGCTGATCAGGTCGAGAGCCCCTGAATCCGGCATTAACCATTGTGTTGTCCGGGTTCTCTTCCTTTTTTTGGCATTTGTTTTTATTACGCCGTGGCTTCCCGTTGCCATCCCTTATTTCGGATGTGCTGGGGTCGCTGGTGCCTTTACGGGCTAGCCAGCTGTCTTCACCGGCGCAAAAGCGGGTCATGAGGCTTGTTAAGGCTGCCATTGTCCTTGGCTTTTCTTGGCCGAGGTGTCTGGTGGGTGAGCCACTCCTCACGGATGCTGTGTTTGAATGCCGCTAGGGCTTCGGCATCCGGACAGTCAACAATTTGATTCTTCTTAGTGAGGAATCTGTTCCAAAGCTTGCGGGCGGACTCTCCGGTCTGTTGGATTATGTGACTTAAATCGTCAGCATCCGGAGGCCGGACAAAAGTCCCTTGAAAATTGGCCCTGAAAGCGTCCTCGAGTTCCTCCCAACTCCCAATTGAATTTTCGGGGAGGCTTTTCAACCAGTGTCGAGCTGGTCCCTTCAGTTTGAGAGGAAGGTATTTGATGGCGTGGAGGTCATCCCCACGAGCCACATGTATATGCAGGATAAAATCCTCGATCCAGACACCTGGGTCTGTCTTTCCGTCGTATGCCTCTATATTCACAGGTTTAAAGCCCTATGGAAATTCATGGTCTAGTGCTTCTTCGGCAAAGCACAGGGGGTGAGCAGCCCCTCTGTATCTGGACGTGTTGTGGCATGCCGTCGGCTGTTGTTGTGTCCGGTGTTTATTCCGAACTAGTATTCGGTTGGCATAATCGTTTTGGTGACCATAGTCCCTCGCCGGGGTGTGTCCTTTAGATCCATAAATGGACCTGGCCTCCCCAGCTTTCTTATCCAGGTGCTCACGTAGATCGTGTGCGGCGTCGGTAGCCGCTTTGTTGCGGGTATGAAGTGCCACGGCTTCATCGTCGAATTCTGGCAGTAGCTTGCGTTTTGGATAGCTCTTGTATGATTTATCATCGCCAGATCTTTCTTCAAATGTTCAGCACTTTATTCCATCTACGGTTGAGCGCTTCTGTGCGGCTTTGAGCCATTGCTTCTTCTTTAGACTTCTTGCAAGGGCCATAAGCTTTCGTGGAGGTTATCTCGTTCCACGCGTTTTTCCGGGATGATGAATGCATCATCGTCCGGACTGCTTTCTTGTGCTGGTTCGGTTTGATGACCTCGTCCGTCGGGATCATTGTCCTCGGGCATCTGCTCCGAACTGTGTTCGGGGTGGCCTGGTTCACCCTGCACCATCGCTGGGTCCGTATGGTCGTTGTTGCCTTCAGGGTTGACTGTAGTATCGATCCTTCTGGCGCTCTTGTCGCTATTTTTACTGTTGCTGGACTTAGAACGGTGTCTGCGCCATCGCTTTGGCTTTTGCCCGGGGGTTTTATCTTCCGGATTGTCGCCTTTATCCTCTTTGGGCGTATCCACCATGTATATGTCGTGTGACGAGGCAGAAGTCCAGCGCCCCATAGATTCTGAATCTTCTCCTGCATCGTCGTCCATACCGTCGATGCCTTCGGAGTCGAAGTCAGGCACGTCGGTTAAATCATCGACCGTGGCTATGAAGTGGGTGGTGGGTGGGAAACGAATTTCTTCATCGCCTGCTTCCCACTCGAGCCGGACGTAGTTTGGCCCGGAATTTTCTGTCAAAGAGAGAGTTTTTGACGAGTTCAGCATGTCGCCAAAGGGCGAGTGCTGGAAGATATCCGCAGCGGTGAACTCCATTACCGGAGCCCAACCAGGCTCGACTGGCTCGGGAGTGCGCGGACCGGAACCAACATCCGGATACGAATCCGGGGGTCCGGAGTCACATGCCACCACATAGGTAAGGCCCGTGTTCGGCTCCACCGCCGATGAGTGTGCGACCTGCGGGGCAGGGTCCAGCACTCCGTCCTTAGGCAATGCAGCCTGCTCCGGATTTAGGTCCGAGGCTACTGCGGGGGTGATACCCCGAGCTTTGTCCGACAGCAGGTCTAAGCCGTGCTCTTCGTGTCCGTCCGGTACTCCTGGCATAGGCCCGAATCCGTCGAATATCCAGCCTTCGCGGATGTCCGCCGTGTAGTTCAGGTTTCCGATCCTGATCTGGTGGCCATGGGCGTAGCTATCGATCTGCTCCAGATGGCCAAGCGAATTGGCCCGCAGGGCAAAGCCGCCGAATACAAAGATCTGTCCGGGGAGAAGGTCTCACCCGGGACCGTGTTGTTGACGATGGTTGAAGGAGCCATCAAGCCTTGTAGCGACGACACAGAGGAACTCCAAATGAAATCACCAACGTCGGTGTCAAAACCGGCGGATCTCGGGTAGGGGGTCCCGATCTGTGCGTCTTAGGATAATGGTAACAGGAAGCAAGGGACACAATGTTTACCCAGGTTCGGGCCCTCTCGATAGAGGTAAAACCCTACTTCCTGCTTGATAAATATTGAAGATATGGGTAGTACAAGAGTAGATCTACCACGAAATCGTAGAGGATAAACCCTAGAAGCTAGCCTATGATGGTATGATTGTAATTGTGATCGGCCTTCTAAGGACCAACCTCTTCGGTTTATATAGGCACCGGAGAGGGCTAGGGTTTACATGGAGTCGGTTATAAGGAAGGAAATACAATATCCGAATCGCCAAGCTTGCCTTCCACGCCAAGGAGAGTCCCATCCAGACACGGCTCGAAGTCTTGAGTCTTGTATCTTCACGCTTCAATAGTCCAAATGATGTATACAGTCCGGCTGTCCGGATACCCCCTAATCCAGGACTCCCTCACTCTTCAACCCGAAAGGCATCCATAAAAAGCAATACGTACCACATGGGGTGATAAATGTAGTCTTCTCTTCGTCTTCTCTGGTCATGAAGATCTGATGATATCCTGAGTAGGCGTCAAGGAATGACAACATATCACACCGGCCGTGGAGTCAACAATTTGGTCGATACGCGGCAACGGGAAAGGGTCCTTGGGACAAGCCTTATTGATATCTGTCTAATCAATACACAGCCTCCACTTCCCGTTGCCTTGCGTACACTACCAAATTGGCCAACCACGTCGGATGGAGCACTCCTCTCACCAAGCCTGCCGCTTCCAAATTCCTGATCTCTTCTGTGATGAACTCTTGCCTTTCCAGAGCCTGCTTCCTGAGCTTCTGCTTGACGGGCCGTGCATGAGGACAGACAGCAAGGTGGTGCTCAATCACCTTACGGGGAACACCGGGGATGTCGGATGCTTGCCACGCAAACACATCAACATTCACCCGCAGGAAGGCGACGAGCGTGCCTTCCTATTTGCTGTCGAGGGTGGAGCTTATGGTGAAAGCCCCTCCCGTGCCATCCTCCCCGACGGCACCTTCTTGGTCTGTGGCGGTGCAGCTCTGGATTTCTTGCTCTTGCCGGTGGAGCTCTCTGGCACGTTGCTACGTCTTGAGCTTGCGTTGGTTTTCCCCGAAGAGGAGAGGATGATGCAGCACAGTAGCGTAAGTATTTCCCTCAGTTTTTGAGAACCAAGGTATCAATCCCAGAGGAGGCCACGACAAGTCCCTCGTACATGCACAAAACGATAGCTACCGCAACCAACGCGATTAGGGGTTGTCAATCCTTCACGGTCACTTACGAGTGAGATCTGATAGAGATAATATTTTTGGTATTTTTGGTATATAGATGCAAAGTGAAAAGTAAAAAGCAAAGTAAAAACAAAGCAAGTATAAAAGTGATGGAGATTGATATGATGAGAATAGACCCGGGGGCCATAGGTTTCACTAGTGGCTTATCTCAAGAGCATAAGTATTCTATGGTGGGTGAACAAATTACTGTTGAGAAAATGATAGAATTGAGCATAGTTATGAGGTTATCTAGGTATGATCATGTATATAGGCATCACGTCCGAGACAAGTAGATCGAAACGATTCTGCATCTACTACTATTACTCCACTCATCGACCGCTATCCAGCATGCATCTAGAGTATTAAGCTAAAAACAGAGTAACGCCTTAAGCAAGATGACATGATGTAGAGGAATAAATTCATGCAATATGATAAATACCCCATCTTGTTATCCTCGATGGCAACAATACAATACGTGCCTTGCAACCCTTTCTGTCACTGGGTAAGGACACCACAAGATTGAACCCAAAGCCATGCACTTCTCTCATTGCAAGATCCACCAAACTAGTTGGCCAAACCAAACGGATAATTTAAAGAGACTTGCAAAGATAACTCAATCATACATAAAAGAATTCAGAGAAGATTCAAATATTATCCATAGATAAGCTGGATCATAAACCCACAACTCATCGGTCTCAACAAACACACCGCAAAAAGAAGATTACATCGAATAGATCTCCACGAGAGAGGGGGAGAACATTGTATTGAGATCCAAAAAGAGAGAAGAAGCCATCTAGCTACTAGCTATGGACCAGAAGGTTTGAAGTAAACAAATCACACTTCATCGGAGAGGCTATGGTGTTGATGTAGAAGCCCTCCGTGGTGGATGCCCCCCCGTGAGCTCCTAACAGGCCCCAAGATGGAATCTCGTGGATACTGTGAAGTTGCGGCGGTGGAATTAGGTTTTTGCTCCTCTTCCGATCGCTTGGGGGTGCGAGGTATATATAGGAGGAAGGAGTACGTCGGTGGAGCTTGAGGGCCCACGAGGCGGGGCGCCCCTAGGGGGCGCCCCACCTCGTGATCGCCTCTCTGGTTCCTTGGCGAGGGTCCAAGTCTCTGGATCACGCTCGGTGAGAAAATCACGCTTCCAAAGGTTTCATTCCGCTTGGTCTCCGTTTGATATTCTGCTTTCTTCAAACACCGAAAAAGGCAAAAACAACAATTCTGGCTGGGCCTCCAGCTAATAGGTTAGTCCCAAAAGTAATATAAAAGTGGAAAATAAAGCCCATTATAGTCCAAAACAATAGATAAAGTAGCATGGAGCAATCAAAAATTATAGATACGTTGGAGACGTATCACACGTCCTCAACGGTAGCGCAACACACTGAAGAGGCGCGCTTGCCGGAGTGGATGCGAGAGGTCTTGCCGGACTTCTTCTTCCCTCCCTGGGCTTCAGCGGTAGGAGCAAGTGCTTTGGCGGCAGCTGCTGCAACTGCTTCCCGGTAGAGTAGGTCGGCGCAGATCAGCTTATCCTTCTTGTCGCAGGGGACGGTGATGACGGTCATCGGCCCAGGCATCTTATGCGTGTTGTAGGTATAGTGCGACGCCGCCATGAACTTGGCTAGTGCCGGGCGGCCCGAGGATCCCGTTGTAGGGCAAGGGGATCTCGGCTACATCGAAGACAATCCTCTCCGTTCTGTAGTTCAGCTCGCCTCCAAATGCCACAAGCAACGTGATCTTCCCCTTCGGCTGGCTCCTTCCCGGGTTGACCCCTTGAAACGTGCCCGTCTCCTCGAGGTCCCCGTCGGGAATTTGCAGCCTCTTGATGACAACGGGCGAGACTAAGTTCAGACCGGCCCCGCCGTCAACCAGCATCTTGTTCACCTTGAGGATGCGTATCATTGGTGAGACCAACAACAGCAAACATCCGACCGCATTGGTGCGATCAGGGTGGTCCTCGGCGTCAAAGATGATGGGTGTGCTGGACCACTTCAGCAGCTTCTGAGCGTCGAACAATGGCTCTGCTGCTGTGATCTCACGCGCCCACTGCTTGAGCTGGCGGTGAGAAGTGTGTAGCGAGGCACCACCATCGACGCACAAGGCCTCCGTAGCCTTCTAAAAATCTTGCTCGCCGGACTCGTCGTCCTCGTCATGATCATCGTCTTCCTGCTTCTTGTCACGGTCCCGAGCGGGCCTCTCTTGCTGGCTATCCTTGCCGCGGCGGGCTCCTTGGCCGCCACGCTTCTTGTCGAAACCCTCGGCACCATCCTGACCCTTCTCCCTGTCCCGCCTCTCATACTCGGCCTTTTGCTTTTTGGCAAGCAAATCGACCTCCCGACAGTTCTGGAGGTCGTGGCCCTTGGTGTGGTGGATCTTGCAATACTGCTTGTCGGAGCCTCCTGGATTGTCGGTAGCTGCCAAGGCCCGGCAGGCGGCGCACCCAGCAATCTCCTTGCCGGGGTCGTCTGCCTTGGCCTTCTTGGCAGCGCCGGTGTCGTTAGATCCCTCGACGGCAAGCACGACCTTGCCCTTGCGTTTCCTGTTGCGATGTCGACCCTTCTTCGTCGGGGCGGCACTGTCTTCATCAGTAGAGTTAGTTTCCACGCCGGCGTCCTCGCCGGGGTACTTCCTTCCCTCTTCAGCACGGGCGCACCTATCCGCCAGAACATAAAGTTCGGCCACATCCTTAACCTTGTTCACCGCCAGCTCTTCACGCATCTTGCGATTGCGCACGTTTTGATGGAACGCGCTAATTACAAGCGCGGATGAACATCGGGATGTTGTATCGCACTGGCTGAACCTTCAGATGTACTTGCGCAGGGTTTCCCCTTCCTTCTGGGAATGATATGCAAATCACTGGCCTGGCCATGAGCTCGGTGGCCTCTGGTGAAGGCACCAACGAACTCATGGCACAGATCCGACCAGGAAGAAATGGAATCCGCTGGCAAGTGCATCAACCAAGACATGACGTTGGGCTTTAGTGCCAATGGGAAGTAATTGCCAAGCACCTTGTCGTCGCGAGCCCCAGCCGATTGCATCGCAATGGTGTAGATGCTGAGGAACTCTAACGGATGGGTCTTGCCATTGTACTTCTCGCCGACGTCGGGCTTGAACATGCGGTGGGGCGGCCACTGGAACTGCCGCAGCTCGCGGGTAAACGCCGGGAAACCCACCTCGTAAGGTCGGCCGCCGGAGCCCCACGGTGCTGGGTGGTCCATAGCGGGTCCCGCCCGCTTATCCGACTGGTGGCATGTGTCGCGCCAGCGCTCGATGGTAGTTCGAGCGTCTTCATGGGATCGCTCTCGAAGAACTTGGCGCTGGTCGCGGTGGGTCCGTGGGTCAGATGACACTATGGAAATGTTATCGCAAGCGTCGTCACGACGCACCGACACCGGCGGCAACTGGCGCGAGGGAGGAGAGTGCACTGTGGCTGCAGCTCCCCCGGTCCTTCCACTACTGGCAGGTGGTGGCTCGACGGAGCGCCGGCCTAAGGGCCCCGCCGGTCATGGATCATCTTTGTTGTCGATGACGACGAGGCTCCAGATGGTGGCCCTCCATTTTTCGAGCTTCTCCATGGTAGGAGGGAAGCCGAGGAGTAGATGCACGCGCGACAAAGCTTCTGCTGGTGTGGGCGGTGGCGAAAGCTGCATGGACCGTGGCGCGCTTCGACTTCTAACCATGTTAGAAGGAGCTCTATCACGGCCCAGTGGCTGCGTACCATTTTTGCCAGCACTTCGGCAGGCATGCTGGCCTCCTTCGTCCGGCAGATGATGCACAGGGCTCTTCCCACGGCGGTGTCCAGGGTCACCGGCGCGGTGACGCTGCTTGCCGCGCGCATCCTAGGAAGAGCGCGCTGTGGGCGCCAGCATAGGCGTCTTGGAGGTTGCTGCGCCGCTCGTAGGTGGCACAACGACACCCCTGGAGGGCCCCGCGGCGCCTGCAGGGGGCCCAGCCCCGTCTTTCGATTTGGCAGTGTGCAGCCCGTCGCCTGGCGCACGAACGACACCACTCGCCAGGCTCTGACTGCCAGAGCGATGCTGGTGCTCGTGGGCCGCGGCTCGGCTTCTATCTGCGACCGGCCCGCTGCTCGCCCGCACTGGCACGGGCCGTTCGGCTCCCGACGAGCCGATCGCCATGATCGTCTTCTTCTTGGGAGCCATGGTGATGAAGAACTGCTAGGCTAACTGCTAGACCGGATTTCCACAACTGCGTCCCCTACCAAGCGCGTCAAAGATGTAGGTGGGAACGACACCTATGGGGTCACTGTGATCCCTTCTACGGTCGGCGGGCGCGAGGTTGTGCAAAGAGCAGGTCTGACAGGAAGCACACGGGTCGTTTACCCAGATTCGGGCCGCGAAGATGCGTAATACCCTAGTCCTGCTTTGGTGGATGTATTGAGTGTTCTTGTGTTCTTGAGCTAGCTACGGGGTGCAACTTGCCCAAAAGAGCCGAATCCCTCTCCTGGTCGCCTCGGGCCTCCTTTTATAGGCAAAATGGGTTGCCACAATGGCACACAAGAGGTGGAAAGGTCTACAGTTGACAAGCCTATCCTCTGGGACCGTCGGACCAGGTGGGGAACCATAATCGAGGATATTGAAGTCCTTGCATAAGGCATGCTCTTAAGAAGGAACTTCCTTTCCTTGAACAAATCAATCAGTGGCTTGGTGTGCTAGGGAATACATATGGAATGAAGATGATCACTATCGCACCATAGAATACTTCGCACATGCATGACTGACTTGGGATGATTCCAGAGGAAGCAAAAACAAACCTTTCTCAAATTCATGGCGGCAACTTACACCTAAAGCACATGAATTCGAGGAAGTCACTTCTTCCATCCAAGCATAGGCTTCATGAATAGAACACGAAGGCATTGCTTACAAGTTTCCAACACTAGGTTGATGTTCAACATGATTCATGGGGGGAGACAAAATGCTGCTGATGGGTTCAACAACAACTCATCGGAATTTCCATATCACTGGACTTCCACCATCATGTGAACACGGTGATAGCATTGGTCAGACCAAAAGATGTAATGGTGTATGCTCGAGGGATCAGCCACGAGTAAGACAACATTACGAACATCGTTGGTTCTGATTTGACTTAATAATAGCCCATACTCAAGTCAAAGTTTTGACAAGACAATATATCCGACAACTGATCACGAGGACCCATCGATGAAGATATCATCTTTCTTCAACACACACTCAAAAGGATATCCCTTAAGATGAACTAAGTCGGACAAGCTTTTATCTTCCAACTCTCCAAGTTGTTGTTTAGCTCAACTAACTAGCTCAGGGTATCCAACACAGATTCTTGGAGAAAAGGGTGGTTCACAAGAAACCAACTTGATCACGAGCTCAACATAACGGTCAGGGGACAACCTGGTAATACTTCCGAGAAGATATTCGGAAATCACGAACCACCGATATGTCTCTAAGCTCGAGAACAATCTTGCTTTTCAAGGCAAGACGACATGATCAAAAGAGTGAGGGTTTGACACAATCCTAACTCATTGATCAAAAGGTGCACCAGAAATAAGGACTAGGTAGCACGATTAATCTTAGGATGATGATTCAATAACCAACACGCTAAGAATGAGAATATTGTCCATTTACTACCAAGCAAGGGGGGTTGCTAGGCGTATCGATTTCACATACCACAATTCACTTGTCAGCATTCCGGTTACAACAACACGGGACTGAGGAATGAATAATGATGGTGAGAAGTATCACTGCGTTAATAATTCATAAGAGGTGGTGCAATTCTCATGACATTCTTGTCATAAAGATGGTAACACTCCAGGTGGAACAGACTCAAAAGCTGGGTTGGCATTTTAATCTGTGGAATACAACTACTTTGACCCAATCCTAGATATGGATGAGGTACTGGAGTTTGTTTCTCCTAGTCATTCCAGAATAGAATGGCTTGACGGACCACAAGGATAATAGGCATCGATAAACACGATCGCACACATACTCTTGACTATCAATTGATAGACGAGGGTCGGAATACAACTAAAGAGGGACAACTCAAGGAACATATAACTTTTCGAGTTGTGGATGCATAGGTTAGTATGTCGAATCAAGTTCAACAGGTTTCTTCCGGACAACCCATGCAGAGAAGGTAGAACTGGCAGAGTCACAATATAGAATGGAGTACTCCTCAAGAGTACTCTGATTGTGATCTTTTAATTCAAAGAACTTCTGCCTTATTGGTTCATGGTATTTGAGAGAAAGAAATACCACGGACCTTGAGGACTAATGCAAAGGTTACTAATATCCTAAAGGAACTAGCAAACACTATCAACATGAAGTAAGGTGAATCTCGGGTTCAAGAACCCAGGAATAGAATGCCTACTAACTAATAACATCGCGGGATGCTTTCGAGAATGATGGCCAGAATCATCACACTGGGAACACAAGCATTGCTAAATTACTAGGTGACTTCCTAAACACCTAGGGTCATAATAATAACTCCAACATATATGTCGAGGCGATGGAGTACCTCGACTGACTGGTTAGTGTGCTTAATCTGGCCCAAAAGGACATCAGGAACGGGAGGAAGGGATTTGTAAATGCATCAAATAGTTTAGAAACCTGGGATGACTCAGACAGCATAATGGCTGTAAATGCTCAAAAAGATTTGAGACATCCTGCAAAAGTGGTGGCATAACCACTCAACATCACAATATCAGGGTTCCGAGATCAACAATTATCATACAGAAATAGTAGGAACTGAACTGGGGCTTATAACCAACAATCTTAAAAGTCTATGGATTAGTAACACGTCATCCTGATAGATAGATGAGAAGCCTAGTTCTTAAACCCCGTAGAAGAGAAGAGGATGACTCAGATCAGAGGGCCATGAGGTATAAGGAGTAAAAAGAGCCTTACGTTCCCTTCCACAAACAATTCCCTTACATAACTAAAGCATTTCTAGACACAACTTCACCAGTTTGGCTTGGTAATCCTACAGCGATCAAAGCTCGATACCAACGCTGTCAGACCTCGATTCCAAGTCACATCGATCTAGCCGGTAACACCTCATATCACTTTGCGGCCTCACGCACGGTATTCCAACGGTGTCGCCTTACCATGGTCCGGACCGCTTGCGTCTTTTGGCTCACGATATGATAGTGTCGCTAGCATCCATATGATGAGAACCCGGCCGACATGGCTAGTCGTTAACCCAAAGCGGCACTAACCCATGGGGACAGGCATACATGAATCACATCGAGCATGTCGGTCATCAACGTATGAATCGGGCTGTAGCATCGGGCTAACAGACTCCGTAACCCGGCTGTAGCGAGCTAGGCAGGACTCGGATGTCACCGCGTGACATTTCCCCAAAGGGATGTACATAGGAACGAAGTGAAACACATGCCGCCATCAAGTGTCCAAGCAGTAGAGTGTGGCTAGCAGGACTCCGTGAACCGGGCTGTAGCGGACTACTATCGCTCAGAAGCACTAGACTACATTTCCCCATATGAGAGGCTGCCAAGGATAAACAACTAGATTGTCGGATCCCACACATACCAAGCATTTCAAACATACACACAATATGCTCAATATGTGTAAATACAACATGGCATCACAACATAACTCTCGACTCAAATATTTATTCATTAGGCCCGAGGAGCGAGATATTACAAACATGGGTCTCATGACCCAACAATCAAAGCATACAAGCCAAACACATGCGGAAGCTTAACATGTCCGAGTACGCATAACTATAAATGAAAAAGGTTGAGAAGCGACTATCTAACAGATCCTGCCGAGGCACAAGATCGTAGCTGAGGTAACAAGCTAAACGTCAAGTCCAAGCGAACTACTAGCGAGACCGACGCCTCTCTCGCAAAACATAAAATAAGCAAACGTGAGTACAAACGTACTCAGCAAGACTTACATCGTAACTAACTACATATGCATCATTATCAACAAAGGGGTGGTGGAGTTTGACCGCAGCAAGCCAGCTTTGACTCGTGGCTAACCTGAACTACGATCGCAAGTAACTCTTTTGAGGTGGCGCACGAGTCCACATATTCACCAATCAATACACCACTATGGATCCGATCCCGCCTTCCCACGAGAACACCATCCATAGCACTCACGCTTATCTTGCGCATTTTAGAGTATCCACTTTCACTTGTCTATGAACTGATATAGGCAACCCGAAGTCCTTTTCGCGGACACGGCTATTTGAATAGATCATATTAACCTGCGCAGGGTGTACTTCTTCACACGCGCTCACCACTTACCGCCGTTTACGACATGTACTGCAACCTTCAAGCGGAAGCCCAACATGGGTGTCGGCCACGGCCTACCTAAACACTCAAGTCCCTAGTCCAGGTTTATCGCCTATTCGGGTTCCATCCGCAGGAGTCCGCCGAGGTTTCCACTAACGGCCCCGAACAATGTGTGCAGGGTTCCCAGATACCAAACGGGCATTCGGTACACCGGCCACGTGTATCTACCACATCATAGCCCACCCCTAGGGTCAGCGCCACGCACGGCCTCCAACACATATCCTACAAACACCAGAAACTAGTTGCAACTTCTGGACAGAGAACAAGGGTGGTTAAGAAGCCGAGAGGGTCCATTGGTTTCGGGCCCAATGCGTGGTAGTAACTGTTTCATGGATCACAAACATAGAACTCAGTTCCTGAGGACGGCTTCAATGATACAACCCACCATGTACTCCTACATGGCCTCTCACCGCTACCTTTACCAAATCGTGTTCACACACTTAGCTCACACACAGTAAGACATGTTCACACTCCTCCGATTCATCCCCGATGAATCAGACCTGACACAACTCTAAGCATAGCAGGCATGACAAACAAGCATGAATGAGTAGGCACAACAGGCTCAAACAACTCCTACTCATGCTAGTGGGTTTCATCTATTTCTTGTGGAATGACAGTCATGCAGAGGATAAAGGGGTTCAGCTACCGCAGCAAATGTGAGATAAATCGTTGTTGTCCTAATGCAGTAAAAGAGAGCAGGAGCGAGAGAGTGGGATTGTATCGGAATGAACAAGGGGTTTTGCTTGCCTAGCACTTCCGAAGATAATATAGCTCTTCATCAGTGTCATCGATCTCATCGTCGAAACCACATCTATCGAGAGGGAACAACCACCGACAAACAAGAAGAAACACAATCAATGCAATGCACAAACAAATGAATGACATGTCATGTTAAGGAACTGAATTGACCTAATGCAGCGGTAAGCCAAGTTAATTGAAGTGGAATTCAAACAAGGTTAAACTCCAACTCCAATTGCTAGTTCATAGATTACCCTAATCATGATTCATCCTATTCAGTGAGGTTAACTTGTTCAATCATGCATGAAAGTGCCATAAACAGATTCTTCATAATTTTCTGATCATTTTTCATATATAATTTGTTTGATTTGGAGTTACGGTTGAATTACTATGAATTTTACAAGTTTTAAACATTTTCTGGAATTTCTTGAATTAGATTTAATTCAGAAAGCCATTATCGCACGTCGACATGACAAAGAAGATTGCGTCAAGAGGTCAACCAGGTTGACCGGGTCAAACCTGATCGGTGGGTCCTGCATGTCGCTGACTCATTATTTAACCCCGGTCAAAACCCGCGGCCGACGGGTTTGACCCACGAGAGGGCCCACCGTCGATGGCGGTCGGTGGCTAATGGTGGGGATTAGTCCTAATGACTGTGCCACGTCGGCAGTCGCCGGAGTTGCGCCGGCGGTGACCAAAACCGACGACGGAAACGCCACGGGAAAACGCTACAGGGGATGGTTTCGGGCGTGGTTTGCGGCTATGGGTTGCTGGGCTTCTCGCGCATCCCGGGGTGGCAGAAGATCGAGCTGGGGTGGCCGGAGTTCACCGGGATGGAGCTCGCGGCAGCGCCGGAGTTCCGCCCCGAGCGGCGCGGGGCGCTGTGGTGCAAGTCAGGAGCTTCGAGCGGCGGCGTTGGGTTCGTGGGGACCCGCTGGGCTCACGGCGGTGCTCAAGTGCGAGTTGTGGCCGCGGTTACCACGGTGGCGCCATGGATAGCGGCGGTGAGCTTGGGCTTGCGGTTATGACGACTACAAAGGCCGACAGGAAAAGGAGAGGGGGAATCGGTTCAGGGGCTCACGGGGATCACGCAGGGAAGGTCAGCGAGCTCAGGGAAGCACGGACGGCGGCGAATCGACGATGAGGTTGCCGGCGGCCGGAGGTTGAAGATGAGCTTGAGGACGACGCTGCAGGGCTTCCGGCGGGGCGTGGCTCGGTGAGGGGGTCGAGGCAACGTCGCGGAGCTTGTGGACTAGTCGGGGAAGCGAGGGAGGGCTGGTGGTCGCGGCAACGACGAGCGGCGGCGACGGCGCGTTCGGGTGGCTGTGCGCGAGAGAAACAGAGGAGGGGGAGGAAGCCGAGGGAGAGTGAGAGAGGTTCAGGGGAGGGTCGGGCGATGCACGTGGCACTCGGGCCGACTCAAAGCAGCGGCAAGCAAGCAGGAGGTGGCGGACGCTGCTGCTCAGGCAAGGCCACGCGCACTGCCCCTCCTGGCAAGGGGAAGACGACAGGAAGGTAAGCGGTGGTGGGCTGGGCCGGCCAGCTGCAGTGCGGGGCCGGTCAGGTGGGCTGCGCAGGTGGGCTGGAGGGGTAAGTCCAGGTAAGGTTTCTCTCCTCTCTGCTTTTCCTATTTTTGTTTTTATTTTTTTCTGTTCTGTGTTTTGAAATAGTAAAAATACTATTCCATTTATGAAAAACCTGAAAATATTCGGAGGCACATTTGAAAATATTCTCAACAGCCTAAAATACCTTCAAGATTATTTGGGCATTTAAATTATTTATAGGGTTTAAATTGCCCAAATGCAAATACTTATGGCTTGCAAAAATCAGAATAGCCTCCAAAATATGAAACCATTTTTGGCAAGAGGGTTTAGCCATTACCAAAGATGGTGAACATTTATGAAGGGCATTTTGGGTTCATTGAAAAGTTTTAAGTTTGAACCTAGTTGAATTCATTTGGTGCTAGGGTTTCAACATCCCCATTTCAAATTTCTTAGGAATTTAAACATGATGACATGAATGCCTTAATGCAACTAATGACAAACAAATTCTAGGGCTGTGACACCTTTAACAGTACGGTGTTTCCTATGACCAAGAAAAAGAAAAAGAAACTACGAAAACAAAAGTCTTCACGCTTCATAATCCTCGCATAAATACCGAAGTCTTCAAGGTCACACCAATTTCCTCACTTTCAAAGTCTTCAACTGAAGACATTCATTTTTAGGGGTCGACTTTCATCGTAAATATCAAACTCCTCATAGACTTATAGATCCTGTGTACACTCACAAACACATTAGTCCCTTAACCTATAAGTCTTCAATACACCAAAATCACTAAGGGGCACTAGATGCACTTACAGTTATCATTTGATAACGGGATCACATCATTAGGAGAATGTTGGGATGGACAAGACCCATCCTTTAGCTTAGCATACTGATCCTTCAGTTTTATTGCTATTGCTTTCTTCATGTCAAATACATATTCCTTTGACTATGAGATTATGAAACTCCTGGATAGCGGCGGAATGCCTTATGTGCTATCAAACGTCACAACATAACCGGGTGATTATAAAGATGCTCTACAGGTATCTCCGAAGGTGTTTGTTGAGTTGGCATAGATCGAGATTAGGATTTGTCACTCCGAGTATCGGAGAGGTATCTCTGGGCTCTCTCAGTAATACACATCATAAGCTTGCAAGCAAACGACTAAGGAGTTAGTCACGAGGTGATGTATTACGGAATGAGCAAAGAGACTTGCCGATAACAAGATTGAACAAGGTATGAAGATACCGACGATCGAATCTCGGGCAAGTAACATACTGATGGACAAAGGGAATTACGTATGTTTTCATAACGGCTCGACCGATAAAGATCTTCGTAGAACATGTAGGAGCCAATATGGGCATCCAGGTTCCGCTATTGGTTATTGACCGGAGAGGTGCCTCGGTCATGTCTACATCATTCTCAAACTCGTAGGGTCCGCACGCTTAACGTTCGATGATGATATAGTATTATATGAGTTATGTGATTTGGTGACCGAATGTTGTTCGGAGTCTCGGATGAGATCACAGACATGACGAGTGTCAAAATGGTCGAGAGTTAAAGATTGATATATAGGACGATGGTATTCGGACAGCGGAAGTGTTTCGGGGGGTACCGGGTACTTATCGGGTCACTGGAAGGGGTTCCGGGCACCCGTGGCAAAAGATATGGGCCTTATGGGCCAAGAGGGGAAACAAACCAGCCACAAGGGGCTCACTACAAGAAACCTGTTAATTTGTGATTGATTTCTGATGACATTTTTGAAGACTGTCATGGATGGCCTAGTATAGCACCGCAGGCCCGCTCAATCCCACCCAAGCCCGGCTAAACCTTCTTTGTATAAAATGCTAACCCTAAACCCTCCTCCTCAGCCGCTCATCTCTCCCTCCCCGTAGCCCCCATCTCTCTCCCCACGCAACTCCCGTCGCCGCCCCATGATTCCGACGACTTCCGATGGCTATGGCCAGCGCGCGGCCCAACCCCATCTTCCTCTCGCTCTGCTCCTTCCTCTCCTCTGGCTAGATTCACCACTCGGCCACTAGCGCCCTCCAGCAACCCATCCCCATGGCTAGGGTTTCCGAGCCAGCGCGGCCCCGGCAGATCCTCTCCGTCCCCTGCCACTTGTTGGATGTTGCTCCTGGAACAGGGCCACGCGAGGCCCTCCTCCCGTAGGATGTGCTGATGCAGCGCACCTTGCAACAACATGTTCGGGATGAGCGCGGGTGCGCGGCTTTGTCCCGCTCGACGATGGCGGCGGTGCTCCTCGTCCTCTACCTCCAAGAACGCGAGCCGGTACAGCTCAGGCGCCCTCCCCCTGAACCCGTCCACCCATCCGGCAATGTACAACTCGTCCTCACACGCGCAGACGTGGTGAGCTTCCTCTCTCCCCCCTCTACCCCCAAATCTGGATGGCACTTGGATCTGTTACATACATACATAAGAAGGCCCACAAACGTTCCTGTGAAATGAGTAGAAGCAAAGGATTTTTCTGCAAAGATCCTAGTACATGTGCGTTCAGATCCTTCCACTATAATCTGGACCATTCATCCAGGATCAGAAGGCCCAAACTCGTTTTTCTATTTTTGCACATGTGGGCCTTCTTCTATTGTAGTCGTTCCCAGATATGAATAAGGACCATAGTTTGGTTTAGTTTGTATTCAGTTTGTATGCGTCTGGATCGGGATGGCACCTATAGTAAATGGCTGCTCCTTGGCTTTTATCTTGAACAAAACTCTTCAATTCTTCCTGTACTACATATCTATGCTTGCTGTCATGTACTCAATGCCTTTCCTGTCTCAAAATTCCAATACATCATATTTCTTGTCGTGGTCCTGTTTACATGGTTTTTCTGATTTAATTTCAGTCAAGTTTATGTGGAATATAATCTCCTTTGATGTGATACTTTGGTCTGAATATTTACATTTTAATTATGATGTACGTACAAGTGCATTCTCCAGATATTTTGTTGGTGTTATCTTCCAAAATAATAGTAAATGCAATCCTCAGATAGAAGTAAGAGTAGCATGTCCGCAAACAGAATTTTACATTTACTCTTCCTTCATACAAGTGTAGATTATTGCTTGAAAACTTAAAGATCTCAAGTACAGTGGATTAATCATCTACTACTTGTAACAGTTTGTTACATAGCTTAGTAAATCACAGTAACTAAGATAAATATTAAAACCGGTAATGATTGGATTGCAAACTGAAGCTGCCATAGACATGAATGAAACGGACCAGTGTACTCTTGCATTATAGAGAAGGCATAATGTTAAATCGATGCAAACTGATAGTTAGCATTAATATGTTAACTTCAGTTCAAACTAATCTGAGTAAATAACGGTGAATGAATATTAACAAACTCTATCACACAGCCAAAACAATTACAGGTAGGATGAAGATTCAACATATCAGTCGTGGTGAGGCTGTGGCTGAAGCGTCATGGCTACTGAATCATCTCCACGATGCGGCAACAGCGGAGGCGATCGCGCTTCAGTGAGGAATGGAACTGATGTTGGGAAGTGGATACTTGTTCGATAATCTTCTTGTTCAATGGACGGTAATCGACGCAAAGTATGTCTGTGCCATCCTTCTTCTGGACAAAAAGAACTCCACAACCCCATGGATATGAACTCGGTCTGATCAAACCCAGCCGCTCTTGTTCATCGAGCTGTTTCTTCAATTCCTTCAGCTCCTTGGGTCCAAGCTTGTATGGACGCTTGCAAACTGGTTCATTGCCAGGCTCAAGATCGATAACGAATTCAACTGGCCGGTGCGGAGGCATTCCTGGAAGCTCTTCTGGAAAGACATCTTGGTACTCACAAACGACTGGAATCTGAGAGATTGCGTCTAGCTCGCCCTTCTTATTGAAAGAAAACAACCGAGTGGTTTCATCACGAGCGGCATAGATGATAACATCCTCAGAAGAGTGTGTCAATTGAATCTCTCCGGCAGCACAATCAAGTTGAGCCTTGTCCTTAGAAAGCCAGCCCATGCCGAGAATTAGATCAATATCAGAGTCGCCAAGAACAATTGGAGAACATAGAAATTTATAGTTGCCCATCTTGATAGAGACATCCCGCACCATGGAGCTTGTGTTCATGAATTTACCCGGAGAGACAACTGATAACGGTCTAGGCAAATCTTGAAAAACCAACTCATTCTTATATGCAAAAAGTCTTGAGATGAAACTATGTGATGCACCAGTATCAAATAAAACTTTTGCAGGAATATCATTAACTGAGAGATTACCCATTATCACATCAGTAGATTCCTCCGCTTGAGCTGCATTCATCATGTTCACCTTTGCAGACTTGGGATTATGCTTGACCACTGCATTGCTTGAAGATCTCACAGGAGGAGGAGGTGGAAGGCGCCTTTGGTTGAAGCACTTGTTCGCATAGTGACATTTCTGCTGACATTTGTTGCAAGTCACCTATGAGAGTGGACGATGATAAGGAGCACTTGATCTTGGAGCTTGAGACTGAGACTTGTTCTGATAGCCAGGGCTGGGTGGGTGGGAAGATCTATGACCACCTTTGTTCTTCTGCTGGTAAGACTGACGAAACGGAGGAGGTGGAGGAAGCCAAAACTTATGTTGCTTAGCAGCCACTTGTGAGGAAGAAGAAGACTGAACTGCATCCCTGATTCTCTTCTTAGAAGCCTCACACTTGAGCTGGGCAGCTTCTTGCTTGAGGGCCATGTTATAGAATTGATCAAACTGATTAGGCTCAACAAGAACGAGAGCTAACTGCAGATCTTCTCTGAGGCCACCTCTGAAGTGATAGATCATGCTCTTTTCATCAGGAATGTCTTGTTTAGCGAAGCGAGCAAGTTTCTGAAACTGGATGTTGTATTGATACACGGACATGTTGCCTTGCTTGAGATTGCGGAACTCCTCACACTTGCTCTCAACAATACTTCTAGGAATGTGGTGAGCTTTAAAGTCCCAAAAAAAGTCAGTCCAAGCAATCATTCAACCTCCTCCGGAATCTTTGTATTGTTGATACCAATCAGCAGCTTGGTCCTTGAGTTGAAAAGAAGCAAACTTGACAAAGTCCTCAGGCCTGACATTGCTACATTCAAAATGCTTGTTGATGTCCACGAGCCAATCATCGCCGTCTGTGGCCTCGGCACAGTAGCTGAAAGACTTCAGCTGATTTGCAAGGAACTAGTTGAGGGTAGCAAACTGAGGCTGATGGTTGAACTGCCCTTGACCTTGATTCCATCGGTTGCCTTGGCCTTGGTTGCGTTCTTGCAAGATTTGCAAAAGCATCTGGGTGTTGGCATTGGTGGCTACCATGACAGCTTGCCATGCCTCCAGAGGCGGAGGTGGAGGTGGAGGATTCGCCTGACTCCCATCATTGTGTTCCGGATTCTGACGCGTTGGAGGAGCCATCCTGAAGGGTGGCATCCGTTAGCATCTTGATAGACAGATATCCAAGTTGAATCAATGGATAGAAATTGCAACATATAGTCTTCACAAAAAAACATTCGAATAAGGATGAACAAATGAATTCCAAAGCTAACATCACACGTCCATTAAGGTGAGAAGCCACATGATAAGAGATTGATGAATGAAATACCAAGGTACGATTGGAACAAATAAGTGGTAAGGATTACCCAATCACAAACCAAATATCTGCGGGAAGAAAAGCTAAGAGCTACTTGAATCCCACCTATAAACTCCCGAAACTTTCTGGTTATGCAATCTGGTGTTGGGGATACAGGGGAAGCAATATATCTCACCCTTCATCCAGTTGTATCCATCCGTCAACACATAACCAAGAAAACTCCGAAAATCGTGTACCTCAACCTTCAAAAAGCATCCGTTACACAAGTTATGGCAATACTCCCGAACTCCCGCCCCAGTACTGGGTGGCGTCGAGGTTATCTCACCAACAACTGCATAAAAGAGATTTTCCATGTCGGCGAAACTCAGGTATTCCAGAACTGCGTCGATAAAATTGTGACGACAACACCTCGGAGCTCAACTCCCCGGGACACTGCCACAACCCCTAAATGTCAGGAGGCACCAAGAACAATGTTCTCGTCACAAGAATATCGAATGATTCCAAGATACCCGCGTGATCCTAAATTTTTTTAGTGAAATTTGAGGAGAGGAAAGGCAAAACATCTACGTCAGGAGGCCTCACCAGAGCGGCGAAGGGACTGAGGAGTAAAAAGAATCCACTCTATGATATATATAATCCTAAGACTCAAAACATTTTTGTTCTAGACTCAACAACGCCAGCGATTCGATCAAGCAGGGGGCTCCTAAGTCGGGGATGGCTCTGATTACCAACTTGTAACACCCAGGATGCGGCTATATCTCCCACGTGTCGAGGCACGACTTGGAGGCATAACCGCATGATGGTTTTGTCGCAAGAAGGGTCATCTTCACACAATCTCATGTAATGAACAAGAATGGGATAAAGAGTTGGCTTACAATCGCCACTTCACACAATACATAAATTAAACATACATCATCCAGAGTACAATCAAGGTCCGACTACGAAACCAAAATAAAAGAAGACAACCCCAAATTCTAGATCCCCGATCTTCCCAACTAGGCTCCACTACTTACTGATCATCAGGAAACGAAACGTAGTAACGACCAAGTTCCTCGTCGAACTCCCACTTGAGTTCGGTAGCATCACTTGCACTGGTATTCTCGGCACCTGCAACTGTCTTGATAGAATCTGTGAGTCACGAGGACTCAGCAATCTCAAAACCCGCGAGATCAAGACTATTAAGCTTATAGGAAGGATGGGGTAATGAGGTGGAGCTGCAGCAAGCACTAAGAAAAAATGGTGGCTAACATACGCAAATAAGAGAGAGAAGAGAAGCAACGCAACGGTCGTGAAGCTAGAAGTGATCAAGAAGTGATCCTGAAACTACTTACGTTCAACCATAACACAAACCGTGTCCACTTCCCGGACTCCGCCGAAAAGAGACCATCACGGCTACACACGCGGTTGATGCATTTTAATTAAGTCAAGTGTCAAGTTCTCTACAACCGGACATTAAAAAATTCCCATCTGCCACATAACCGCGGGCACGGCTTTTGAAAGTTTATACCCTGCAGGGGTGTCCCAACTTATCCCATCACAAGCTCTCATGGACAACAAAGGATATTCCTTCTCCCGGGAAGACCCGATCAGGCTCGGAATCCCGGTTACAAGAAGTTTCGACAATGGTAAAGAAAGAACAGCAAAGCCGCCAGATGTGCCGACAGATCCCGATAGGAGTCGCACGTATCTCATTCTCAAGGCACATCGGATGGGCTAGACGTTGGGTTGGCATAGACCCTGGTTGCCCAGGGGGCGCCGGACATCGCCCAGGTTGGACCAACACTCGGAGGAGCACTGGCCCGGGGGTTAAAATAAAGATGACCCTCGGGCTCGCGAAAACCCAAGGGAAAAGGCTTAGGTAGGCAAATGTAAAACCAAGGTTGGGCCTTGCTGGAGGAGTTTTATTCAAAGCGAACCATCAAGGGGGTCCCATAAATCCCCAACCGCGTAAGGAACGCAAAATTAAGGAACATAACACCGGTATGACGAAAACTAGGGCGGCAAGAGTGGAACAAAACACCAGGCATAAGGCCGAGCCTTCCACCCTTTACCAAGTATATAGATGCATTACTTAAAATAAGAGATATTGTGATATCCCAACACAATCATGTTCCAACATGGAGCAATCTTCAACTTCACCTGCAACTAACAACGCTATAAGAAGGGCTGAGCAAAAGCGGTAACTTAGCCAAACAAGGGTTTGCTAGGAAAGGATGGTTAGAGGCTTGACATGGAAATATGGAATGCACGAAAAACAAGTGGTAGGTAGTGCAAGCATAGCGATAGAGCCAACAACTAGCAAGCAAAGATAGAAGTGATATCGAGGGTAATGGTCATCTTGCCTGCAAAGTTCTCAGAGTTGTCGAAAGCTTGCTCCTCGTTAGCGTACTCAACAGGTTCCTCGTTCACGAACTCGTCTCCCGGCTCTACCCAAGGCAAGAACACAAGCAACGGAACAATAATCAATCACGGTGCAATGCACAAGCAACATGATGCAAGACATGGCATGGAATGCAAGATATGATGTGCAATGCATATGGGTACTCCAGAAGGGAAAAGGATGAACAAGGCATCAACTTGGAAAACCAAGTATGCCGCTGGAAAGATGAGATGATTTCGCTTGAAATCGATATAAGGATCAACGAAAACGGATGCACGGTTTGCGAATGACAAGCAACACAAGAATGATGCAAAACTGCGCTTAACAGTAACATAGGAGTTCGAATGCATCATGAAACTATGCTACGGCACTCCAACATAGCAACAATGCACATTTCAGCGAATTACACATGAAGCTCTACAAATAATGAACACTCAGCTCCTGCTAGAACTCACTAGAACAAGCCTAAAACAGCATGGCAAAAGTGCAAATGATAACAGATTCACAGACTTAGAGAAAATACTAAGCATGGCAAAACAGCAGCAGGTAGCAATGTTTAGAGCTAGAAAACAACAAGCTATAGGAACATATCATGCTAAAAAAAGACATGGCGTACTAGTACTAAAGACATAGAACAAAACACCCTTACTGAGCTTTAACCAAATATGCATGGAAAATGATGTGGAACCCATGCAAACATGGCAAGTTATATGAACAGTTTCAGACCGAAGAAAAACAGAGCATGGCAGGAACAGATTCATGATAGCAACTTTGCAAGCCCAAACCACTCACCACAAAGCATTACATGGTATCACAAGGTAACCAACAGTAAGAAGACACATTTATAAAGCTACTCATGGCAATAACATGGTCATAGGATGCATAGAGAACTAGCAAAACACATGGCAAAAATGAACTTAATGTTAACAGCATGGCAACAACATTATTTAGCAAAAGTAGAGCATGATAATGGCTAGCTACACAACTCCATAATTGCAACCAGAGGCATGGATGGATATAGCATAACAACATCTACAAAACATCCTTAAGAAGTATCTCTAGATTATGCATATATGTGATGATAGTATCAATCGAACATAGCAACATGATATAGCAGTTTCAGCCTAGCAAAACAGTAACAACAAGTACCCTACTTCACGAGCTTGATGCACTCACTCCAAGACTCACAAAAATACATAGATTGCACCTTTGTAAAGATGCCATGATGGAACTCATAAAACATGTAGACATCGTGCCCATAGGATGCACACACGAAATGCAACAAAAATGACAAATCAGCAAGTTCTGTTAAGAACCAGCAGCTAACTTCATATAGCACAGTTGCAACAAGGATAATGGCATCAATATGGGGAGTAACAAGCATGTAAATGACACTAACATGAAGATCATCACGAGACGAACATTTCGATATATCATATGCACAAATCGGAGTAACGAGCATGAAGATATGACATGATGAACATGAGCACAAAATGTTGCAGATCCGGGGACGAGAGAAAAACAGAGGTCAACCTCAGATCCGGATCTAGGGTTTGGGCACGGTTCCCGAGGCGAGGCCGGAGATGCTCGCCGGAGTTTGGCCGGAGAGGAGGGAGACGGCGGTCGGCGTGGTCGGGGTCACCGGACGGGGGCCGGAGGAGCCGGATCCGGTCGCTCCTCGACCGGATTTGGCCGGAGCTTGGTCGGCGGCGGCTGAGGCCCCGGCGAGGCGGTTGGCGACGGCGGCCGGCTCTAGGGGCGGTGATGGGTGGCGCAGCACCGGCGAGAAAAGGCGGCGACAGCGCAGCGGCGGGTCGGGTGGCGCTAAGCGCGGAGGAGCGGGCGGAGTGGGCCGAGGGCCTCGCTGGCTGGCAGCGGCGGCGGCGCTCGGTGGCGGGCCACGTGGCGCCTCTGGTTGGCTCGGGGCGGCGGCGCGATTTGTCCGGCGCCTCCGGACGTGTCCGGCGCACGGAGGGATATGGTGGCTAGGGTTTGTACCGTGAAAAATGAGGAGGGGGAGGCAAATATATAGGTAGAGGGAGCTAGGAGTGTCCAAATGAGTTGTCGTTTTCGCCCGCACGATCGTGATCTAACGACGGAGAGCATGGAGGGGGTTTAGAAGGGTTAGTGGGATGTTTGGAGGGGTGTTGTGCTGCAACACCAAAGAGGCTTTTGCGGTTACTCGGTTAACCGTTGGGGCAGCAAATGACCTCCAAATGGAACGACATTTAACAGGCGACCTACCGGTGATGTACCAAGGCCGCTCGACAAATCTTGACCCGTTCCGAGGATGTTTTTCTCCCACTCACGAAACGAGATTAGAGGGGTGCAACAGGTGCATGTGGGAGTGTCGGATTGCGAAACGGACAACAGGGAAAATGACCAGATGCACGAGACGAACACGAATGCAAATGAGATGCACATGATGACATGAGATGAAATGCATGACATGAACAAAAGCAAAACGACAGACAAGACCCAACCATGAAAGGAAATATCATATCACATAGCCAGAAATGGCAAGAGTTGGAGTTACAAATAAGGAAAGGTACATCCGGGGCGTTACAAGACTCGAACTGTTGGAAGATCTTGGCTGTCAACCGGTGATTATTGAATAAGATTTGCTGGAAAGAAGTATGTGTACTTTAGAAAGCAAACTTTTGAAGAAACATGTAAAAAAGATCTTCCATAGCTGCTGTTTAGGTACTTCTTTATTGGTTATAATCTCTAAAAATCCAAAAACTATACGGTTGGTCAACAGCTGCTATTCAGGTCACTTCTTTATAGGTTAATATTCGTTTCATCAATTTATGAATGCGCAGGAATGACTATGTAGAATAGAGAGGGGGTTCATCATGCCGTTTGGGTTGGTTTGGGCCAACTTCGGCGACGCTGTTGTCGTCCTCAACACAAATGTTGAAGGTATACCCCTCCCTTCTTCCCTTTGCTTTGGTCACGTGTTCTTTTTGTACAGAGACTCGGCTGTGTTATTGTTGCAGACAACAAGATATTAGAATGATTATCATTAGTGCCATTTTTTATTACCTTCTCCAAGCAAAATCTTGGTAGGAAATCAACTAGACTATTTTCTTCTAGTCATGGAAACTAAATAAATTTTATGGTTCCCATTTTTCTTAGTAGAGGGGTCATCCTTTCCCACATGGTGACATATCTCAATAGATTTTTAGAATGCTTTGGAAGTTGGAAATCGTTGTTACATTCAGACCTCTAACACGGTCACTCCATTGAGTTTTGATAAATATATTTGACTAAGTTATCGTTCCAGTATTCAGTTTGTGAAATTAGTTGTCTGATATTTGGGAAAAATAGAACTCATGAACCATGGTTCCGGAGTCGGTAGTAATATGTATATTATAATTTGTGGACCTGGAACTTTCTTAGGCAGGGCTATTATGTTACTAATATCTTATAATCTACTAATGCTAAGAACCTTTTTGTTTTCGCGAGAGTAGACTATATGCATACTTAGGACATGATGCAAGTTTGAGTAGCACGAGAGCTCTAGGACATGATGTGAAGCTCACTTCTGATCATCTAGCTAAGATTTCTTGATTTGAATCATTGAATATAGTTTTGAAGGGTTTCTAAGTAAATGATTTTCTTGGACAGTACCTACCAAGCCAACAACCATGCTGTTTGTTGTGATAGTTTCACTGGATATATAAGGTTTTTGGGCCTCCCTAATGTTTTCCTTCCTAATCCATTTCCCTTATGCTTCTGATGTGCTTAATTGTGTCTGTAGGTATTGAATTACATTGAATTTGATGGAGAGCAACTTTTCCCAGAATACTGAAAGAATGAACGGTGAGGTGGAACTAAGGGGCTTTAAGAAACTTTTATGTGTTGTTGATATAAACTGGATTGTGCTAGTTCCTAACCTTGATATGTGTTGTATTTTGTCAAAGGATGTGTAGATTATCGTTTCATTGAGGATTTTGTAAACTGATGTATTGTATATTCTGGTGGATAAATACTACATGATCTATGTATTATATGACATTTTGGAAATACTTTGTCTTGTGCTGAAGTTGACATTAGGATCAGTGTAATGCATTATGCTAAAAAAAGCTACTTGCTCAAAATTGCACTGAATTTAGATGGACTTATTGGATGGACTACATTTAAATTGCGCCTAAATCCATGACGGTTTCTGTGACGAAAAATAATATCCATGTAGGCAGCCACGTCATTCCAATCGGTCAATTCAAAATCCTACGTGGCATTAGTCCATGGCGGTTTATTCTGTCACACAGGCTCGGGCCTAATTTGGGCTGGGCGGGCCTAGGGAAGACCCGTGACGGTCAAAATCCGTCATGGAAGGTACGGTGTCAAATTATGACGCGCGATACATGACGGATTTCAAATCTGTCATGGAAGTACATCCATGACGGGCTTTCACTGATCGATGACGGATTCAAACTGTCATGCATTAACAGGTTTCTTGTAGTGGCAGGTGTGCCCCCATATGGGCCGGCCTAAGGGGGGGAAGGAAAGGGGAGAAGGGAAAGGAAATTGTGGATTAGGATTCCCACTTCCTTCCCTCTCCCCCTCTTTCCTTCCCCCTCGGTTATATATGGCAGGGGGGCGCGCAGCTTGGGAGGGACTCCAAGTAGGATTCCTCCTACTTGGGCGCCTCCTATGGCTGCTCCTCCCTCCCTCCCACCTATATATATGTGGGGGCACCCTAGCATATACCAGACAATTGCCTAGCCGTGTGCGGCGCCCCCTCCACCGTTTACACCCTCGGTCATATTTTCACAGTGCTTAGGCGAAGCCCTGCGAGAATCACTTCACCATCACTGTTACCATGCCATCATGCTGATGGAACTCATCTACTACCTCGACGTCTTGCTGGATCAAGAAGGCGAGGGACGTCACCGAGCTAAACGTGTGCAGAATGCGGAGGTGTCGTGCGTTCGGTACTTGATCGGTTGAAGCGCGAAGAAGTTCGACTACATCAAATGCATTGTTTAACGCTTCCGCTTACGCTCTACGAGGGTACGCAGACACACTCTCCCCCTCGTTGCTATGCATCTGCATGAACAGATCATTGCGTGTGCGTAGATTTTTTTTTGTTTTTCCATGCAACGATTCCCAAGAGTGGCATCATGAGCCAGGTGAAAGTACATATAGTCCCCATGTATGGTTTTGGTAATTAAACGACAATCCTAATGGACTAATGTTTGCATTGAGATATACATTTGAAGGAAAGTTCCATTTGCAATGCATGAAGAATATTGGATGAATTGATGGATGAAATCCATCAACATAAATATATGCATTGAGACTTGATAATGAATGACAATTCCTATGAAGAAACAATGAAATCAAGTTATATAGGAAGGTTTGTTCCATGGGTGATGCAAGGAGATTGAATGGATTCAGAATGAATGCTATATACATATAGTTGTGCATCAAGATTAATCATGGGGAAAAGATAAATTTTGACCAAGATGAAGATCGAAGATTGAATTCAAAGATGGTCAACACACAAGCTTAAATCATGTGCCACATGAGGTCTTGTGGTATGGTTAGAATTTGTCAACTGCGCTTTGTGTACTAACCCACTCTATGTGTTTTCTATGTCTGTGTGGGTTAGGTGATTCTCATTGACTTACATCAAGAGAAAGATTTCAAGTGCCCATGAGAGGATGACATCAAGTGATGATGATCATAGTTTACAAGGGCAAGTTCAAGATAGGCAGTCTGGAGAATTACATGCTTGAAGCTTGCAGATGATCATGTGATGGACACGTGAAGATGAATACAAAGCAAAGCTTCCCGCATTGTGTATGGGGGAGCTACTTGAAGACTTCACCAATGTCTTGCCTTCAACTTGAGCCAAGAAGAAACATCAACATCAAGCTCAAGTGAAAGGCTCGAGTCAAAGGTATTATTTCCTTTGACGTTAGTGTTGTGGAATGATGACCACCGAAGAAACACATACACTCAAGAATGGATTCTCGATAGCTATGTAGTATATCTCTTTTATGATTCTTGAGTTATAGGGATCCCACACTATTAAGAGGGGATGAAAGGGTTTCATGATGGATTTGCTCAAGTCAACATCTTCTTTACACAATTCCACTCCTATCCTATATACCAAACAAAATCCAAAGCCAAATGGGTTTCCCAAATATATGATAACACATGTGCATATTTGGCATCCTCAATTTTGGTTGATCTTGGATGGTTATCTATGTGAGGACCTGGGGTTTTTCCATAGCTTCAAAACGAGCCCAAGATCATCAAAATCGGAGTTCATATGAAATAGTTATGCATGTTTTACTTTCGGTATGCTCGCTGTTTTCTGCGGGGACGGAAGTTCCGGGCAGCCCGGAAGTTCCGGGCAAGTTCCGGGGAAAGTTCCGGGTTAACTAGAGAGTTTGCACATATGTGTCCAATAGGGGGCCCGGAAGTTCCGGGCTTGCCCAGAAGTTTCGGGCTGCGTTTTTCTGTGCATAACGGGCAGATTTGGTGGGGCACTATATAAGGCACCCTTCTTCCCATCGAGTCTATGCTTTTGGATCTGAGATTTCCCCATTCTTTTGAGCTCTATCCTCCTCCCCCAAGCCTCAAAACTCCAATCCATTTGGGGGGAAACTACCCCATGGATCTAGGGTTCATTGGTTGACCTTCTCCATTGTTCCTCTCCTCTCCCATCCCTCCATAGCATTAGTTGCTTTTGGTGGGATTTGAGAGAGAGGGATTTGAGCCTTCTCGTGCTTCACCCCGAAAAGATTTGTGAGAGTTATTGGGAGAGATTTCATCAAAGCATACAACCACTCCTCCTCTCTCTTTTGACCAAAGCAATTTGTGATTTGAGCAAGTATTGAGCATTTCCCCCTTGATCTTGTTACTCTTGGAGGTTGGAGAATCCTAGGCGGTAGGAGTGCTCCGATGAGGAATCAACTTGTGATTTGTCCCCTGGAATGTTTGTGAAGGTTTGGAGGCCGCCTCAAGGTCTACCACGAGTGGTTGGGAATCGCCTTCGTGGTGATATCTCAAGGAGAATAGGGTGAGCCTTAGTGGCGGTTGTGTGTCTTCGTGGTAACATCCACCTCTCTAACGGTGACTAGCTTCCCTCCAAGGAAGTGAACATCTGGATACATCCTCATCTCCGTGACTTTGGTTATCCCTGACCCTAACTCCTTACTTGTGGTTTACTTTGGTCATTTGACCATGCATGCACTATATCTTGTTGTCCTCATTATATTGTGGTGGTTCATTATATTGTGTTGGCCATTTCCATCTAGAGATTAATTAGGCCTACACTTCATATTCCACAGTTCATACTTGCTACTATTGATATACTTTGTGATTAGTGTCAATTGCTAACTTGTGTCATACACTTCCATATATTGCGATATTGCTCAAGTAAGTTTGTGTAACTTACTTGAGTTTGCTTGTATCATTCAATCCCATATATTGTGATACAATTTGTGTAAGCTCGTATTGCTTACTTGTGGTTGTGTGTATTATTCATTTCCATATCTTGTGATATACATTGAGTAAGTTTGTGTGACTTACTTGTGCTTACTCATATCCTCGTTGTTCCCATCTTGTTTATGCTAAGTTGTTGGTGCACTTAGTGAGCCTAGTATATTTAGGATTTGTGCTTGAAAAGTATCCTCTTAGTTTATTTCCGCATTAGGATATAGCCAAATCCGTAAAAGATTTTAAAACACCTATTCACCCCCCCCCCTCTAGGCGACATCGTGGTCCTTTCACCAGGTCTATGCATAGATGATATGCACGAGTAGAACACAAAGAGTTGTGGGTGGTGATAGTCATACTTCTTACCACCGACGTCTTATTTTGATTCGGCGGTATTGTGGGATGAAGCGGCCCAGACCAACCTTACATGTCCACGCACATGAGACCAGTTCCACTGACAGACATGCAACTAGTTTTGCATAAAGGTGGTTGGCAGGTGTCTGTTTCTCCTACTTTAGTTGAATCGAATTTGACTGCGGCCGGTCCTTGAAGAAGGTTAAAACAGCAAACTTGATGAAACACCATTGTTGTTTGATACGTTGGTAAGAACGGTTCTTGCTAGAAGCCCATAGCAGCCACGTAAAACTTGCAACAACAAAGTAGAGGATGTCTAACTTGTTTTTGCAGGGCATGCTGTGATGTGATGTGGTCAAGACATGATGTGATATACGTTATTGTATGAGATGATCATGTTTTGTAAAAGTTATCGACAACCGGCATGAGCCTTATGGTTGTCTCTTTATTGTATGAAATGCAGATGCCATGTAATTGCTTTACTTTATCACTATGTGTTAGTGATAGTTGTAGAAGCAATAGTTGGCGAGACGACCACAACGCAACGATGGAGATCAAGGTGTCGAGCTGGTGAGGATGGAGATCATGATGATGTTTTGGAGACGGAGATCAAAAGCACTAGATGATGATGGCCATATCATGTCACATATTTTGATTGCATGTGATGTTTATCTTTTATGCATCTTATTTTCCTTAGTACAGTGGTAGCATTATAAGATGATCCCTTAACTAAATTTCAAGCTAAAAGTGTTCTCCCTGAGTATGCATCGTTGCAACAGTTCGTCGTGTTGAGACACCACGTGATGATCAGGTGTGATAGACTCTACGTTCACATACAATGGGTGCAAGACAGTTTTGCACATGCAGAATACTTGGGTTAAACTTGACGAGCCTAGCATGCACAAACATGGCCTCGGAACACTGGAGACCGAAAGGTCAAACGTGAAGGGAAAACTTTGTTTTTGCCACTCTAGCTTTTGCCAATTTTGCTTATGCCACTCTAGAATTTGGCATCTCACTTTTGACACTCTTTGCTTTTGACAATACATCACAAATGCCATTCTGTGGCAAAACCGATAATTTTTCATTTCACTTTTGCCACTCTTAGCTTTGGATAATGTATCACAATTGCCACTCTGAAATTTTTGCTTTTGCCACTGAATGGCAAAAGTGATATATTGTCAAAAGATAAGAGTGGCAGTGAAATGTCAAATTCTAGAGTGGCATAAGCAAAGTGGGCAAAAACTAGAGTGGCAAAAACAAAATTTTCCCAAACGTGAATCATATAGTAGATATGATCAACATAGAGATGTTCACCATTGATGACTACTTCATCTCACGTGATGATCAAACATGGATTAGTTGATTTGGATCACGTATCATTTAGATGACTTGGGGGATGTCTATCTAAGTGGGAGTTCTTAAGTAATTTGATTAATTGAACTTAATTTATCATGAACTTAGTCCTGATAGTATTTGCATATCTATGTTGTAGATCAATAGCTCGTGATATAGCTCCTGTATATTTTTGATATGTTCCTAGAGAAAAGTTGAAAGATGATAGTAGCAATGATGCGGGTTGGGTCCATGATCTGAGGATTATCCTCATTGCTGCACAAAAATAATTATGTCCTTGATGCACCGCTAGGTGACAGACCTATTGTGGGAGCAGATGCAAACGTTATGAACGTATGGAAAGCTCGGTATGATGACTACTTAATATTTTAGTGCACCATGCTTTACGGCTTAAAACCGGGACTTCCAAAACATTTTGAACGTCACGGAGCATATGAGATGTTCCAAGAGCTGAAATTGGTATTTCAGGCTCATGCTCGTGTTGAGAGGTATGAGACCTCTGACAAGTACCTTGCCTTCAAGATGGAGGAGAATAGCTCAGCCAGTGAGTATGTGCTCAGAATGCCTGGGTACTAAAATCGCTTGAATCAAGTGGGAGTTAATCTTCCAGATAAGATAGTGATTGACAGAGTTCTCTAGTCACTATCGCAAGGCTACTAGAACTTAGTGATAAACTATAATTTGCAAGGGATGACGAAAACGATTCCCGAGCTCTTTGCGATGCTGAAATCAGCGAAGGTAGAAATCAAGAAAGAGCATCAAATGTTGATGGTTAATAATACCATTAGTTTCAAGAAAAAAGGAAGGGAAAGAAAGGGAACTTCAAGAAGAATGGCAAGCAAGTTGCCACTCCCATGAAGAAACCCAAAGCTAGACCCAAGCCTGAAATTGAGTGCTTCTACCAAGGAAGCGGTCACTACAAGTGGAACTTGTTGGGGAACGTAGTAATTCAAAAAAAATCCTACGATCATGCAAGATCTATCTAGGAGAAGCATAGCAACGAGCGGGGAGAGTGTGTCCACGTACCCTCGTAGACCAAAATTAGAAGCGTTTAGTAACACGGTTGATGTAGTCGAACATCTTCACGATCCAACCGATCCAAGTACCGAACGTATGGCACCTCCGTGTTTAGCACACGTTTAGCACGATGACGTCCCTCGAGCTCTTGATCCAGTAGAGGGTCGAGGGAGAGTTCCGTCAGCACGACAGCGTGGCGACGGTGTTGGTGATGCGATCTGCGCAGGGCTTCGCCTAAGCACTACGACAAATATGACCGAGGTGGTAAAATGTGGAGGGGGGCACCGCACATGGCTTAGAAACAACTGTTCTGCCTTTGGGGTGCCCCCTGGCTATGTATATAATGGAGGAGAGGGAGGAGGCCGGTGGCCATGAGGGGGCGCGCCAAGGGGGAGTCCAACTAGGATTCCCAATCCTAGTTGGACTCCCTTTCCTATTCCAAGTGGGGGAAGGAGGGAAGGAGAGGAAGAGGGGGCCGCGCCCCCTCCCCTAGCCCAATTCGGACTGCCCTTGGGGGGGCGCCACCCTATGGGCTGCCCTCTCCTACTCCCTTATGGCCCATTGAGGCCCATAACTTCCTGGGGGGTTCCGGTAACCCCTCGGTTCCCCGATAAATATCTGAAACGTCCCGAAACCTTTACGGTGTCTGAATACCTTCGTCCAATATATCAATCTTTACCTCTCGACCATTTCGAGACACCTCGTCATGTCCGTGATCTCATCCGGGACTCCAAAAAAACTTCGGTAACCAAAACACATAACTCATAATATAAATCGTCATCGAACGTTAAGCGTGCGGACCCTACGGGTTCGAGAACTATGTAGACATGACCGAGACACATCTCCGTTCAATAACCAATATCAAAAACTGGATGCTCATATTGGCTCCTACATATTGTACGAAGATCTTTATCGGTCAAACCGCATAACAACATACGTCATTCCCTTTGTCATCGGTATGTTACTTGCCCGAGATTTGATCGTCGGTATCATCATAACTAGTTCAATCTCATTACCGGCAAGTCTCTATACTCGTTCTATAATGCATCATCTGGAAACTAACTCATTAGTCACATTGCTTGCAAGGCTTATAGGGATGTGCATTACCGAGAGGGCCCAGAGATACCTCTCCGATACACGGAGTGAAAAATCCTAATTTCGATCTATGCCAACTCAACAAATACCTTTGGAGAAACCTGTTGAGCATCTTTATAATCACCCAGTTACGTTGTGACGTTTGATAGCACACAAGGTGTTCCTCTGGTATTCGGGAGTTGCATAATCTCATAGTCAGAGGAATATGCATAAGTCATGAAGAAAGCAATAGCAATAAAACTAAACGATCATTATGCTAAGCTAACGGATGGGTCTTGTCCATCACATCATTCTATAATGATGTGATTGTAGGGACATGCGGTATGCTACGCTAGCGCCAAATGAAATTTTCTACCGCGCACCCAAGATCATGCTACAGGAAATAGATCATGGGATCGGGTTTACCACTAGACGCGCAGTCACCGCAGCGGAAGTAGAGTTGGTGATGCGTGTAGCCGATCTCCCGAGCCATCTCCTCCTCGCGTCGTCGATCTCCCGCGAACAGCAAAGACCCATGAACGGTGATCTCTCGCGAATGGTGCCTCGCGGTTCCCTCGAACGGTTCATCCAAGCACCGCAGATGCGATGCCTCCAAGGTATCCACACGTGCGGGGTGCAGCGGCGGGCGGCGGACTGCTAGGTCCGGTCGCACGTCATGGGCGTGGGGAGTGGCGGCGGCTATCGAGGGTTGAATCAAGATTTACCCTAAGTGGTGTGCCCACTCCCCTTTATATAGACCTCCGAGGTTGGCTCAACACTTGATCCCACTAGGAGTCTGCGTCCATTTTCCACTCGGATCCAATCCGAATGGGCTGCAGCCCCTTAAGTGTGCGACCCTATAGGTTCACGTACACATGGACACAACCAAGTCGATAGTTGGTAGTGGCTCCTAGCAGAACATGCCAACTCCCATGTGTGCGTATATTCGTTTGACGAACCTCGACAATGTGTCATATGCAAAATTCCTTTTGCCTCACGATATTTGTTGTCAATCTCAAGGCGGGTACTTGTCACCCTTGTGATAGCTCGACCTCCCTTCTCGAAACTGTGATACAGATTCCCGAACTAGGTTAACACATAACCCAAGTCGCATGGCCATGCTTTCTGAATCTGATCACTCGAGAGGGTCCACAGAATATCTCTCCAAATAGGAGGGGAAAATCCCATCTTGGTCAACCATGTCTCGTGGCATGTCTCATGACTCACCTGAAAGCTACCTTTTTAACTACCCAGTTACGGAGTAGCATTTGATAGACCCTAAGTGATTCGATCCTCATCCCGAGAACATGTGAGGACCTCAGGTCTAGGACATGGCATAGACATTGTACTTGAGACTAACAGATGACAATATCTCGCTGCGTCTCAAAGTGGGTCTGTCCGACTCGGTGATCTCCATACCCGAGTCCATACTATCGGTCTAGCGTCTCCATGCACATGACTTGTGAAACATAGTCATCAATCGAGTCGTATACTAGTCAAGGATATGTGTCCGCATAACCTTATCAACTAGGGACCATTAGAACAATCATCATACAATACATAGTTCCACAAACAAGTCACATACTTATTTATACATATCATTGACGATGTTCAAGGACAATACAAAGGACTCATGAATACATATGGAAATATCATCATCACATGATTGCCTCTAGGGCATAACTCCAACAGTCTCCCACTTGCACTAGAGTCAATCATTTAGGCATCTTATGCCCATGGAGATCATGAGCGCGTCATGCTTCGGCCGTGGGAGAGGCTTCGTCAATGGATCAGCAACATTTGCATCCGTGTGTACCTTCCATATGGTTACATCACCTCTTTCGACAATGTCGCGAATAAGGTTAAAACGCCTGAGTATGTGTTGGGTTTTATGATGGTTTCGTGGTTCCTTGACTTGCGCAATGGCACCACTATTATCACAATAGAGGTCCAATGGCTTAGACGCGCTCTCAACCACACCAAGATCAGAAATGAAATTCTTCACCCAAACACCTTCTTTTGCAGCTTCAGAAGCCGCAATGTACTCAGCCTCTGTTGTAGAATCAGCTACCGTATCTTGCTTGGAGCTCCTCCAGCTCACTGCTCCTTCGTTCAGAATGAACACAAACCCAGATTGCGATCGACTATCATCCCTATCAGTTTGGAAACTAGCATTGGTGTAACTCTTTACAACGAGCTCATCCTCACCTCCAAAAACCAGGAACATATCCTTAGTCCTTCTCAAGTACTTAAGGATATTCTTAACCGCTGTCCAGTGACTCTCACCTGGATCAGCCTGGTATCTTCCCACAAAGCTAAGAGCAAAGCTAACATCGGGACAAGTACATACCATAGCGTACATGATGGACCCAACAGCCGAAGCATACGGAATCCCATCCATGCGACTTCGCTCATCAGGAGTCGAAGGACTCTGAGTCTTGCTAAGACTAATGCCATGTGACATGGGCAAGAAACCCTTCTTGGCATCTTGCATGTTGAACCGCTTCAACACCTTGTCAATATATGCACTCTGGCTTAATCCAATAAGCCTTCTCGATCTATCTCTATAGATCTTGATTCCCAAAATATAAGCTACTTCTCCCAAGTCCTTCATCAAAAAACTATTTTTCAACGAGTCCTTGACAGATTGAAGCATTTGAACATCATTTCCAATCAATAATATGTCATCCACATATAAGATCAGAATTGCAACTGAGCTCCCACTGACCTTCTTGAGTACACAATGATCACAATCGTTCTTGATGAAGCCAAACTCTTTGACCGCTTCATTAAAACGAATGTTCCAATTCCGAGATGCTTGCCTTAATCCATAAATGGATCTCTGAAGCTTGCACACCATGCTAGACTTCTTTGGATCGACAAAACCCTGGGTTGTGTCATATACACATCCTCGGTTAAATTTCCATTAAGGAAAGCCGTTTTGACATCCATCTGCCATATCTCATAGTCGAAATATGCTGCTATAGCAAGAATGATCCGAATTGATTTAGGCATCGCTACCGGTGAGTAAGTCTCATCGTAGTCAACTCCTTGAACTTGTCGATAACCTTTAGCGACAAGTCGAGCCTTATGGACTGTGGCATTTCCGTCCATATCAGTTTTCTTCTTAAAGATCCACTTGCACTCAATGGCTCGAACGCCATCTGGCAGATCAACCAAGTTCCAAACTTGATTGTCATCCATGGACTTTAATTCGGATCTCATGGCCTCAAGCCATAACTCGGAATCAGGGCTCTCCATCGCTTAGGCATATGTAGTCGGCTCGTTGTTCTCCAAGAACAACACATTGCAGTCATGCAAATTATGCAACCTTTCCGACCTCCGTGGAATCGGTGTCGACTCCACCACGGGTTCCCTGACTAATTCCGTTGTGACAGAATCACCGACCGGAACGTCCCCGTGTGGTTCTCGAATTTCTTCGAGTCGGACCGTGCTCCCACTAGCCTTTCGATTGAGAAACTCTTTCTCAACGAAAACTCCATGTCGAGCGACAAACACTTTGCCCTCTTCACGGTTGTAGAAGTAATATCCTAAGGTTTCCCTTGGATATCCCACGAATATGCACTTATCCGATTTGGCTGTGAGCTTGTTCGACTGGAGTCGCTTGACATATGCTTCACATCCCCAAACTTTCAGAAAAGACAAACTGTGACTCTTCGCAGTCCATATCTCATATGGTGTCTTATCTACGGACTTAGATGGTACCCTGTTTAGTGTAAAAGTTGCAGTTTCTAGAGCATATCCCCAAAATGACAAGGGTAAATCCGGCTGACTCATCATTGATCAGACCATGTCGAATAGAGTCCGATTCCTCCATTCCGACACGCCATTTTGTGGTGTACCCGGAGGAGTTAGTTATGGGACTATTTCACGACTCTTTAGATGATCATCAAACTCCTGGCTCATATACTCACTGCCACGATCAGATCGTAGAAGTTTGATTTTCTTGCCGAGTTGATTTTCCACTTCGTTCTGAAACTCTTTGAACTTTTCAAAAGTTTCTGACTTGTGCCTCATCAAGTAGACATATACATATCTACTCAAGTCATCGGTAAAAGTCACAAAGTATTGGAAACCACCTCTGGCTGTCGTGCTCATTGGTCCACATACATCACTATGTATAAGTTCCAACAGCTCGGACGCCCTCTCGCAACTCTTTGCAAGGAGTCTTAGTCATCTTACCGAGTGGGCAAGACTCGCATGTATCGAATGATTCAAACTCAAACGAAGTTAGAATTCCATCATCATGGAGCTTCTTCATGCGCTTTTGACTAATGTGTCCTAGTCAAAAATGCCAGATGTAAGTCGGATTTATCTCATTAGGCTTATGCCTATTGACATTTATGTTATAGACTGATTCACCTTCAGGATCTAGGATAAATAACCCATTCACAACGGGTGCAAAGCCATGAAACATATTATTCAAGTAAATAGAACAACCATTGTCCTTAATACTGAATTCATAACCTTGTCTGATCAAACATGAGGCAGAAATAATGTTTCGAATCAAAGCAGGAACATAATAACAATTATCAAGTTCCATTACAAATCCTGAAGGTAAATTAAGTTGCATAGTGCCGACGGCCAGTGCAGCAACTCTTGCTTTATTCCCGACGCGTATGTTGAGTTCTCCTCTTGCGACATTCCTAGTTCTGCTTAGCCCCTGCATCGAGTTGCATATGTGAACAACCGATCCGGTATTATATACCCAAGAGCTACTAGAAACATCAGCAAGATAAATGTCTATAACATATACAACAGGTGTACCTGAAGAAGAAGTCATACTTCCAGTCTTCTTGCCCTTCTCGGCAAGCCACTTGATGCAGTTCCTTTTCCAGTGTCCGGGTTCCTTGCAATGAAAGTAAATACTCCCCGAGGTTGTCCCTGACTTAGGCGCGGTGGCGGTAGTTGGAATTACCTCCTTCTCCTTGCCCTTTGCCTTAGCCTTTTTCTTGGACCAGCTCTTCTTGAACTTAGCCGAGTTCTGCACCATCAACACTTGACGATGCATACCTTTCTTGATATCCTGCTCTGCCACTTTGAGCATCCCATGCAATTCAGTGAGCTTCTTTTCCATCCCATGCATATGGTAGTTCGAGATGAATGGCACATAGCTATCCGGAAGAGAACCCAAAATTGTATCTGTGGAGAACTCATCCCCAAGTGGGAAGCCCAGCCTATCCAGAGCTTGCATGTACCCGATCATCTTGATCACATGCGGGCTCAGTGGATCACCCTCTTTCAGCTTACAATCCATCAAGGATCGCCAGACGTTGAACCTTTCGGTCCTAGCCTGCATTTGGAACATGCTCTTAAGGTTCTCGATCATATCGAAAGCCTCAATATTTTCGAACTGCTGCTACAGATTGGGCTCCATAGAAGCCAGCATGAGACAGTTGATCTCGTTTGATTCATCAACGAGTTTCTGGTAGGCATTTCTGGCTGCGGCATTAGCATTATCGGCAGGTTCCTCTGGAAGCGGATTCTCTAGAACTTGTTCCTTTTTCTCATGCCTAAGAACAATTCTCAGGTTTCTATACCAGGTGGTAAAGTTTGTTCCATTCAATTTATTTTTTTCCAGGATTGATTTCAACGCAAAAGGGGTAACTTGAGCAGGTGGTGCCATTGATCTACAACAGAAATATGCAAAACACTAAGACATGTATTCATGAAGAGTAGTTCATATTAAACATTTTAATAAGATCATTACTCCCACTAAAATCAACATCCCTCGGTTGATACTTAGTGACTCAAGATCCAAGATCAACATGTCAACTAGTGAGCTTTTGCATCACCGCTAGAGGACAAGATCACTCGGTAAGCAACTCTTACTAAACGTATCTCCATACGACTCTTGTTGTTGGGGACATCTCATGCATCGCCAACTCCTATGCCTCGTGGCCCAAAACTGTTTTGATAGCACGACAAGTCAACCAATGCTTCGCGTGTAAGTGTCCGACACAAACCCATCACTTCAAGGAGATCTAGTGGCACCCTAATTTCATAGGCCCGCCACTAAATATACTTGACATGTGAAGGTGCAGCAATTGGGGAGGAATTTTTACTTGACATTCTTTGAGGGATCACCCTACTTAAAACATCTACCATGCAAAAGAAGGGTGCATAAAAGGGATAAACATTCACAGGCAGTTTATATATGTGTGATATGGTATAGCCCCTTTTCACAGCGCATGGTGATCTCCATCTCCACGTGCGCGGTCTGCCCATGCATGGTTGTCCTCGTGGTGATCTCCATCTCCATGCCATGGTGTCAACCGCCAAGTGTTACATAAGATACTATGCTATTAAAAACTAATAGCTATTGAAAGTAAATTACATTACATGGCTTCTCATGTTGATACGCATGTCATTAATACAATAATGGGACAACCATATGGATCCTACCGGTTGCCGCACTCATGACACGCAGGTCATGAAACAATAATATACAAGCAACATACATGGGCTATACCAAATCACAGTCATTCCCTGCAAAAACGAGCCAGATGTTCTACCGCCGAAGATAAAACCTCCTGAAACTCTATCTTCCAAGCGGATTTTGGTCTAGCCAGTAGCGCCTATCAAAATTTTGCCGCTAATCCAACTTTTTGTTAGCTTCAGTTTGACAGGTTGTGGAGAAAAATCGGAGTTCGTATGCAAAAGTTACAGCCGTTTTACCGAGACCGCTCCAACAGATTTCAGCACCGTGGAAATCACATTTCCAAGGTGTTGATCTATGTTCCGATTCGATCAATCTCATTGATCTTCACGTGCTGCATCCGGATTTACGTTCCACTATCTACCCCGATGGCGCAAACTGACCGATAGGGGTAAGTCGTGTCATGACCTCTGCTTCACGATCACGGAAACAAGATCACGAAACCAACCTTCAACACTGACGTGCGCGACCAATCTCATCGACCCGCACTTGAGCCAATCTACATATCTCATATGAATATCTTTGAATCTATCACCACACAGCGGATGCTCTGATACCACTATAGGAACACACGGTACGCTACGCTAGCGCCAAATGAAATTTTCTACCGCGCACCCAAGATCGTGCTGCTGGAAATAGATTATGGGATCGGGTTTACCACTAGACGCATAATCACCGCAGTGGAAGTAGAGTTGGTGATGCGTGTAGCCGGTCTCCCGAGCCATCTCCTCCTCGCGTCGTCGATCTCCCGCAAACAGTGAAGACCCCTGAACGGTGAACTCCCGCGAACGGCGCCTCGCGGTTCCCTCGAACGGTTCGTCCATGCACCGCAGATGCGATGACTGCAAGGTATCCACATGTGTGGGGTGCAGCGGCGGGCGGCGGACTGCTAGGTCCGGTCGCACATCATGGGCATGGGGAGTGGCGGCGGCTATCGAGGGTTGAATCAAGATTTACCCTAAGTGGCGCGCCCACTCCCCTTTATATAGACCTTCGAGGTGGGCTCAACACTTGAGCCCACTAGGAATCTGCGTCCATTTTCCACTCGGATCCAAACTGACTGGGTTGCAGCCCCTTAAGTGTGCGACCCCATAGGTTCGCGTACACATGGACAGGACCAAGTCAATAGTTGGTAGCGGCTCCTAGCAGAACATGCCAACTCCCATGTGTGCGTAAAGTCCTTTGACGAACCTCGACAATGTGTCATATGCAACATTCCTTTTTCCTCAAGATATTTGTTGTCGATCTCAAGGAGAGTACTTGTCACCCTTGTGATAGCTCGACCTCTCTTCTCGAAATTGTGATACAGATTCCCTAACTAGGTTAACACTTAACCCAAGTCGCATGGCCATGCTTTCTGAATCTGATCACTCGAGAGGGCCCAGAGAATATCTCTTCAAATAGGAGGGGCAAATCCCATCTTGGTCAACCATGTCTCGCGGCATGTCTCACGACTCACCCGAAAGCTACCTTTATAACTATCCAGTTACGGAGTAGCGTTTGATAGACCCTAAGTGAGTCGATCCTCATCCCGAGAACATGTGAGGACCTCAGGTCTAGGACATGGCATAGACATTGTACTTGAGACTAAAAGATGACAATCTCTCACTGCGTCTCAAAGTGGGTATGTCCAACACGGTGATCTCCATGCCCGAGTCCATACTATCGGTCTAACATCTCCATGCACATGACTTGTGAAACATAGTCATCAACCGAGTCGTATACTAGTCAAGGATATGTGTCCGCATAACCTTATCAACTAGGGACAATTAAACAATCATCATACAATACATAGTTCCACAAACAAGTCACATAATTATTGATACATATCATTGACGATGTTCAAGGACAATATAAAGGACCCATGAATACATATGGAAATATCATCATCACATGATTGCCTCTAGGGCATAACTCCAACAGTGATCCCGTTCATCGAATGAGAACACATGTCTATGGTCAGGAAACTTAACCTTCTTTGATTAACGAGCTAGTCAAGTAGAGGAATACTAGGGACACTCTGTTTGTCTATGTATTCACACATGTACTAAGTTTCCGGTTAATACAATTCTAGCATGAATAATAAACATTTATCATGATATAAGGAAATATAAATAACAACTTCATTATTGCCTCTAGGGCATATTTCCTTCAGTCTTCCACTTGCACTAGAGTCAATAATCTAGATTACATAGTAATGATTCTAACACCCATGGAGTCTTGGTGCTGATCATATTTTGCTCGTGGAAGATGCTTAGTCAACGGGTCTGCAACATTCAGATCCATATGTATTTTGCAAATCTCTATGTCTCCCTCCTTGACTTGATAGCGGATGGAATTGAAACGTCTCTTGATGTTTTTGGTTCTCTTGTGAAATCTAGATTCCTTCGCCAAGGCAATTGCTCTAGTATTGTCACCAAAGATTTTCATTGGACCCGATGCACTAGGTGTTACACCTAGATCAGATATGAACTCCTTCATCCAGACTCCTTCATTTTCTGCTTCCGAAGCAGCTATGTACTCCGCTTCACACATAGATCCCGCCATGACGCTCTGCTTGGAACTGCACCAATTGACAGCTCCACCATTCAATATAAATACGTATCGGGTTTGTGACTTAGAGTCATCCGGATCATGGTCAAAGCTTGCATCGACATAACCATTTACTACGAGCTCTTTGTCACCTCCATAAACGAAAATGTATCCTTAGTCCTTTTCAGGTATTTCAGGATGTTTTTGACTGCTGTCCAGTGATCCACTCCTGGATTACTTTGGTACCTCCCTGCTAAACTTATAGCAAGGCACACATCAGGTCTGGTACACAACATTGCGTACATGATAGAACCTATGGCTGAGGCATAGGGAATGACTTTCATTTTCTCTCTATCTTCTGCAGTGGTCGGGCATTGAGTCTGACTCAACTTCACACCTTGTAACACAGGCAAGAACCCTTTCTTTGACTGATCCATTTTGAAACTCTTCAAAACTTTATTAGGGTATGTGCTTTGTGAAAGTCCAATTAAGCATCTTGATCTATCTCTATAGATCTTGATGCCCAATATATAAGCAGCTTCACCAAGGTCTTTCATTGAAAAATTCTTATTCAAGTATCCTTTTATGCTATCCAGAAATTTTGTATCATTTCCAATCAACAATATGTCATCCACATATAATATTAGAAATGCTACAGAGCTCCCACTCACTTTCTTGTAAATACAGGCTTCTCCAAAAGTCTGTATAAAACCATATGCTTTGATGACACTATCAAAGCGTATATTCCAACTCCGAGAGGCTTGCACCAGTCCATAAATGGATCGCTGGAGCTTGCACACTTTGTTAGCACCTTTAGGATCGAAAAAACCTTCTGGTTGCATCATATACAACTCTTCTTTAAGATCAATTAAGGAATGCAGTTTTGACATCCATTTGCCAAATTTCATAATCATAAAATGCGGCAATTGCTAACATGATTCGGACAGACTTAAGAATCGCTACGGGTGAGATGGTCTCATCGTAGTCAACTGCTTGAAATTGTCGAAAACCTTTTGCAACAAGTCGAGCTTTGTAGACAGTAACATTACCGTCAGCATAAGTCTTCTTATTGAAGATCCATTTATTCTCTATGGCTTGCCGATCATCGGGCAAGTCAACCAAAGTCCACACTTTGTTCTCATACATGGATCGCATCTCATATTTCATGGCATCAGTCCATTTCATGGAATCTGGGCTCATCATTGCTTCCTCATAGTTCATAGGTTCGTCATAGTCTAGTAACATGACTTCTAGAACTGGATTACCGTACCACTCGGGTGCGAATCGTACTCTGGTTGACCTACGAGGTTTGGTAGTAACTTCATCTGAAGTTTCATGATCATCATCATTAGCTTCCTCGCTAATTGGTGTAGGAATCACTGGAACTGATTTCTGTGATGAACTACTTTCCAATTCAAGAGAAGGTACAATTACCTCATCAAGTTCTACGTTCCTCCCACTCACTTCTTTCAAGAGAAACTCCTTCTCTAGAAAGGATCGATTCTTAGCAACGAATATCTTGCCTTCGGATCTGTGATAGAAGGTGTACCCAACAGTCACCTTTGGGTATCCTATGAAGACACATTTCTCCGATTTGGGTTCGAGCTTATCAGGTTGAAGCTTTTTCACATAAGCATCGCAGCCCCAAACGTTAAGAAACGACAGCTTAGGTTTCTTGTCAAACCACAGTTCATATGGTGTCGTCTCAATGGATTTAGATGGTACCCTATTTAACGTGAATGCAGCCGTCTCTTTAGCATAACCCCAAAACGATAGTGGTAAATCGGTAAGAGACATCATAGATCGCACCATATCTAATAAAGTACGGTTACGGTGTTCGGACACACCATTACGCTATGGTGTTACAGGTGGTGTGAGTTGCGGAACTATCCCACATTGTTTCAAATGAAGACCAAACTCATAACTCAAATATTCACCTCCACGATCAGATAGTAGAAACTTTATTTTCTTGTTACGATGATTTTCCACTTCACTCTGAAATTCTTTGAACTTTTCAAATGTTTCAGACTTATGTTTCATCAAGTAGATACACCCACATCTGCTCAAATCATCTGCGAATTTCAGAAAATAACGATACCTGCTGCGAGCCTCAACACTCATCGGACTGCATACATCAGTATGTATTATTTCCAACAAGTCAGTAGCTCGCTCCATTGTTCCGGAGAATGGAGTCTTAGTCATCTTGCCCATGAGGCATGGTTCACAAGCATCAAGTGATTCATAGTCAAGTGATTCCAAAAGCCCACCAGCATGGAGTTTCTTCATGCGCTTTACACTAATATGACCTAAACAACAGTTCCACAAATAAGTTGCACTATCATTATTAACTTTGCATCTTTTGGCTTCAATATTATGAATATGTGTATCACTACAATCGATAGACCACTCATCAAGGGTGCATGACCATAAAAGATATTACGCATATAAATAGAACAACCATTATTCTCTGATTTAAATGAATAAGCATCTCGGATCAAACAAGATCCAGATATAATGTTCATGCTCAATGCTGGAACCAAATAACAATTTATTCAGGTCTAAAACTAATCCCAAAGGTAGATGTAGAGGTAGCGTGCCGACGGTGATCACATCGACTTTGGAACCATTTCCCACGCGCATTGTCACCTCATCCTTAGCCAATCTTCGTTTAAGCCGTAGCCCCTGTTTCTAGTTGCAAATATGAGCAACAAAACCAATATCAAATACCCAGGTGCTACTACGAGCATTAGTAAGGTACACATCAATAACATGTATATCAAATATACCTTTCACTTTGCCATCCTTCTTATCCGCCAAATACTTGGGGCAGTTCCGCTTCCAGTGACCAGTCCCTTTGCAGTAGAAGCACTCAGTTTCAGGCTTAGGTCCAGACTTGGGTTTCTTCACTTGAGCATCAACTTTCTTGTTGTTCTTCTTGAAGTTCCCCTTCTTCCCTTTTTCTTGAAATTAGTGGTCTTGTTAACCATCAACACTTGATGCTCCTTGATTTCTACCTCCGCAACCTTTAGCATCGCGAAGAGCTCGGGATTGTCTTATCCATCCCTTGCCTATTGTAGTTCATCATGAAGCTTTATAGCTTGGTGGTAGTGATTCAAGAACTCTGTCAATGACACTATCATCAGGAAGATTAACTCCCAGTTGAGTCAAGTGGTTGTGGTACCCAGACATTCTGAGTATATTTTCACTGACAGAACTATTCTCCTCCATCTTGCAGCTATAGAACTTATTGGAGACTTCATATCTATCAATTCGGGCATTTGCTTGAAATAATAACTTCAACTCCTGGAACATATCATATGCTCCATGACGTTCAAAACGTCTTTGAAGTCCCGATTCTAAGCCGTGAAGCATGGCACACTAAACTATCGCGTAGTCATCATCTTTGCTCTGCCAGACATTCATAACGTCTGAAGTTGCTCCTGCAGCGGGTCTTGCACCTAGCGGTGCTTCCAGGACGTAATTCTTCTATGCACCAATGAGGATAATCCTCAAGTTACGGACCCAGACCGTGTAGTTGCTACCATCATATTTCAACTTAGCTTTCTCTAGGAACGCATTAAAATTGAAAGGAATGGTAGCACGGGCCATTGATCTACAACAACATAGACATGCACAAACTATCAGGTACTAAGTTCATGATAAATTAAAGTTCAGTTAATCTTATTACTTAAGAACTCCCACTTAGATAGACATCCCTCTAGTCATCTAAATGACCATGTGACCCATATCAACTAAACCATGTCCGATCATCACGTGAGATAGAGTAGTTTTCAATGGTGAACATCTCTATGTTGATCATATCTACTATATGATTCACGTTCGACCTTTTGGTCTCAGTGTTCCGAGGCCATATCTGCATATGCTAGGCTCGTCAAGTTTAACCCGAGTATTCTGCACGTCCAAATTGGCTTGCACCCGTTGTATGTGAACGTAGAGCCTATCACACCCTATCATCACGTGGTGTCTCAACACGACGAACTGTAGCAACGGTGTATACTCAAGGAGAACATTTGTACCTTGAAATTTAGTGAGGGACCATCTTATAATGCTACCGCCATACTAAGAGAAATAAGATGCATAAAAGATAAACATCACATGCAATCAAAATATGTGACATGATATGGCCATCATCATCTTGTGCCTTTGATCTCCATCTCCAAAGCACCGTCATGATCTCCATCGTCACCGGCTTGACACCTTGATCTCCATCGTAGCATCGTTGTCGTCTCGCCAACTATTGCTTCCATGACTATCGCTACCACTTAGTGATAAACTAAAGCAATTACATGGCGATTGCATTTCATACAATAAAGCGACAACCATAAGGCTCTTGCTAGTTGCCGATAACTTTTACAAAACATGATCATCTCATAAAATAACGTATATCACATCATGTCTTGACCATATCACATCACAACATGCCCTACAAAAACAAGTTAGACGTCCTCTACTTTGTTGTTGCAAGTTTTAGTGGCTGCTACGGGCTTCTAGCAAGAACCGTTCTTACCTAAGCATCAAAACCACAACGATTTTTTGTCAAGTGTGTTGTTTTAAAATTCAACAAGGACCGGCCGTAGTCAAACTCAATACAATTAAAATTGGAAACACCCGCTAGCCACCTGTGTGTGAAGCACGTCGGTAGAACCAGTCTCATGATTGCGGTCATGTAATATCGGTCCGGGCCGCTTCATCCAACAATACCGCAGAATCAAAGTAAGACGTTGGTGGTAAGCAGTATGACTATTATCGCTCACAACTCTTTGTGTTCTACTCATGCATATCATCTATGCATAGACATGGCTCTGATACCGTTGTTGGGGAACGTAGTAATTCAAAAAGTTTCCTACGATCATGCAAGATCTGTCTAGGAGAAGCATAGCAACGAGCAGGGAGAGTGTGTCTACATACCCTCGTAGCCCGAAAGCGGAAGTGTTTAGTAACACGGTTTACGTAGTTGAATGTCTTCACGATCCAACCGATCCAAGTACCGAACGTACGGCACCTCCGTGTTCAGCACACGTTCAGCATGATGACGTCCCTCAAGCCCTTGATCCAATAGAGGGTCAAGGGAGAGTTTCGTCAGAATGACGGCGTGGCGACGGTGTTGGTGATGTGATCTGCATAGGGCTTCGCCTAAGAACTATGACAATATGACCGAGGTGGTAAACTGGGGAGGGGGCACCGCACACGGCTAAGAAACAATTGTTGTGCCTTTGGGGTGCCCCCTGGCTACGTATATAATTGAGGAGAGGGAGGAGGCCGGCGGCAATGAGGGGGCGTGCCAAGGGGGAGTCCAACTAGGATTCTGCTACGTCTTGAGCTTGCGTTGGTTTTCCCCGAAGAGGAGAGGATGATGCAGCACAGTAGCGTAAGTATTTCCCTTAGTTTTTGAGAACCAAGGTATCAATCTAGTAGGAGGCCACGCGCAAGTCCCTCGTATCTGCACAAAACGATAGCTACTCGTAACCAACGCGATTAGGGGTTGTCAATCCCTTCACGGTCACTTACGAGAGTGAGATCTGATAGAGATAATATTTTTTGTATTTTTGATAGATAGATGCAAAGTAAAAAGTAAAAGCAAAGTAAAAAAGCAAGTAAATAAAGTGATAGTGATTGATATGATGAGAATAGACCCGAGGGCCATAGGTTTCACTAGTGGCTTCTCTCAAGAGCATAGATATTCTATGGTGGGTGAACAAATTACTGTTGAGCAATTGATAGAATTGAGCATAGTTATCAGGTTATCTAGGTATGATCATGTATATAGGCATCACGTCCGAGACAAGTAGATCGAAACGATTCTGCATCTACTACTATTACTCCACTCATCGATCGCTATCCAGCATGCATCTAGAGTATTAAGTTAAAAACAGAGTAACGCCTTAAGCAAGATGCCATGATGTAGAGGAATAAATTCATGGAATATGATAAATACCCCATCTTGTTATCCTCGATGGCAACAATACAATACGTGCCTTGCAACCCTTTACATCCTTTGGGTAAGGACACCGCAAGATTGAACCCAAAGCCATGCACTTCTCCCATTGCAAGAACTACCAATCTAGTTGGCCAAACCAAACGGGTAATTCGAAGAGACTTGCAAAGATAACTCAATCATACATAAAATAATTCAGAGAAGAATCAAATATTATTCATAGATAAGTTGGATGATAAACCCACAATTCATCGATCTCGACAAACACACCGCAAAAAGAAGACTACATTGAATAGATCTCCACGAGAGAGGGGGAGAACATTGTATTGAGATCCAAAAAGAGAGAAGAAGCCATCTAGCTACTAGCTATGGACCCGAAGGTCTAAATTAAACTACTCACACTTCATCGGAGGGGCTATGGTGTTGATGTAGAAGCCCTCCATGGTGGATGCCCCCTCCGGCGGAGCTCCGGAACAGGCCCCAAGATGGGATCTCATGGATACAGCAAGTTGCGGCGGTGGAATTGGGTTTTTGGCTCCGTATATGATCGTTTGGGGGTACATAGGTATATATAGGAGGAAGGAGTACGTCGGTGGAGCGTTAGGGGGCCCACGAGGTAGGGGCGCGCCCCCACCCTCGTGACCGCCTCTGGCACTTCTTGGAGTAGGGTCCAAGTCTCCTGGATCACGTTCGGTGAGAAGATCATGTTCCCGAAGATTTCATTCCGTTTGGACTCCGTTTGATATTCTGTTTCTTCGAAATACTGAAATAGGCAAAAAAACAGCAATTCTGGGCTGGGCCTCCGGTTAATAGGTTAGTCCCAAAAATAGTATAAAAGTGGAAAATAAAGCCCAATATAGTCCAAAACAGTAGATAAAGTAGCATGGAGCAATCAAAAATTATAGATACGTTGGAGACGTATCAGGCATCCCCAAGCTTAATTCCTGCTCGTCCTCGAGTAGGTAAATGATAAAAAGAAAGAATTTTTGATGCGGAGTGATACTTTGGCATAATTTCAATGTAAATCTTCTTAATCATGGTACGAATATTCAGATCCGAAAGATTCAAGAAAAAAGTTCATATTGACATAAAAATAATAATACTTCAAGCATACTAATCAAAAGTAATCATGTCTTCTCAAAATAGCATGGCAAAAGAAACTTCATCCCTACAAAATCATATAGTTAGGCTATGCTTCATTTTCGTCACACAAAGATGTTCCCAACTTCTATACCCCCGATGACAAGCCAAGCAATTGTTTCATACTTAAATAATCTCAAACTTTTTCAACCTTCATGCAATACATGAGCGTGAGCCATGGATATAGCACTATGGGTGGAATAGAATATGATAATGGGGATTGTGTGGAGAAGACAAAAAAAAGGAGAAAGTCTCATATTGACGAGGATAATCAACGGGCTATGGAGATGTCCATCAATTGATGTCAACATGAGGAGTAGGGATTGCCATGCAACGGATGCACTAGAGCTATGAATGCTCAACAAAAGAAAACTAGTGGGTGTGCATCCTACTTGCTTGCTCATGAAGACCTAGGGCATTTTGAGGAAGCCCATCGTAGGAATATACAAGCCAAGTTCTATAATGAAAAATTCCCACTAGTATGAACAAGACAACTTATGAGACTCACTATATGAAAAACATGGTGCTACTTTGAAGCACAATATATGAGACTCACTACATGAAGAACAAGGTGCTACTTTGAAGCACAATATATGAGACTCACTCAATGAAGAACAAGGTGCTACTTTGAAGCACAAGTGTGGAAAAAAGGATAGTAGCATTGCCCCTTTTTATTTTCTTTTTTTTTTGGCCTTTCTCTTTTTTTTGGGACAATGCTCTATTGAATGATGATCATCACACTTCTATTGATTACAACATAAGGATTACAACTCGATACTAGAACAAGATATGACTCTATATGAATGCCTCCGGCGGTGTATCCGGATGGTGCAATGAATCAAGAGTGACATGTATGAAAAAATAATGCATGGTGGCTTTGCCACAAATACGATGTCAACTACATGATCATGCAATGGCAATATGGCAAAAGTAAAGTATGTCATGATGATGATGATGAACGGAACGGTGGAAAGTTGCATGGCAATATATCTCGTAATGGCTATGGAAATGCCATAATAGGTACGTATGGTGGCTGTTTTGAGGAAGATATAAGGAGGTTTATGTGTGAAAGAGCGTATCATATCACGGGGTTTGGATGCACTGGCGAAGTTTGCACCAAATCTCAAGGTGAGAAAGGGCAATGCACGGTACCGAAGAGGCTAGCAAAGGCGGAAAGGTAAAAGTGCGTATGATCCATGGACTCAACATTAGTCAAAAGAACTCATATACTTATTGCAAAAATTTAGAAGTCATCAAAAATCAAGTACTACGCGCATGCTCCTAGGGGGATAGATTGGTAGGAAAATACCATCGCTCGTCCCCGACCGCCACTCATAAGGATGCACAAGCCAGGTACACTTCATGTTTCAAATTTGTTACACAACTTTAACCATACGTGCATGCTACGGGATTTGCAATCTTCAACACAAGTATTTCTCAAATTCACAACTACTCAACTAGCACGACTTTGATATAATCACCTCCATATCTCAAAACAATTATCAAGCATCAAACTTATCTTAGTATTCAACGCACTCAAAAGAAAGTTTCACATATCTTGAATACCAAGTATATTAACATTAAGCAAATTACCATGCTATTAACGACTCTCAAAATAATCTAAGTGAAGCATGAGAGATCAAGTTTCTTTAAAAAAAATCCACCACCGTGCTCTAAAAGATGTAAGTGAAGAACTAGAGCAAAAATTATCATGCTCAAAAGATATAAGTGAAGCACTATGAGCAAAACTATCAAGCTCAAAAGATATAAGTGAAGCACATAGAGTATTCTATCAAATTTCAATTAATGTATGGCTCTCTCAAAAGATGTGTACAGCAAGGATGATTGTGGTAAACTAACAAGCAAAGACGCAAATAATACAAGACGCTCCAAGCAAAACACTTATCATGTTGGTGAATAAAAATATAGCTCCAAGTAAATTACCGATGGAAGTAGACGAAAGAGGGCATGCCTTCCGGGGCATCCCCAAGCTTTGACTTTTTGGTGTCCTTGGATTATTTTGGGGGTGCCATGGGCATCCCCAAGCTTAGGCTCTTGCCACTCCTTGTTCCATAATCCATCAAAAGAATTCACCCAAAACTTGAAAACTTCACAACACAAAACTCAATAGAAATCTCGTGAGCTCCGTTAGAGAAAGAAAACAAAAGACTACTTTAAGGTACTGTAATGAACTCATTCTTTATTTATATTGGTGTTAAACCTACTGTATTCCAACTTCTCTATGGATTATAAACTATTTTACTAGCCATAGATTCATCAAAATAAGCAAACAACACACGCAAAACCGAATCTGTCAAAAACAGAACAGTCTGTAGTAATCTGTAATTAACGCAAACTTCTGGAATCCAAAAAATTGTACCAAAATTAGATGACCTAGACAATTTGTTTATTGATCAGCAGCAATTGGAATCACTATTTTATCACGTTCTGGTGATTTTTAGCAATTCGTGCACTGAGCGCAAAGATTCTGGAAATTACAGCAAGATCAAATAACTATCTCCCAAGAAGATCTAAAAGGTTTAACTTGGCACAAACACTAATTAAAAGATAAAACCACATCTAAACATAGTCTAGATAGATTATTTATTACTAAGCAGCAAGGAAAAATATTGGGTTGTCTCCCAACAAGCGCTTTTCTTTTAAGCCTTTTTAGATAGGCATTGAGATTTCAATGATGCTCACAAGAAAGACAAGAATTGAGGCACAAAGAGAACATCATAAAACATGTGACAAACACACTTAAGTGTAACATAATTCCTATGCATAGGCATATTATAGGCAAACAAATTATCGTAGCAAGAAAAAACTAGAATATGCAAGGAAGCGGAAAGGAACAATAGCAATCTCAACATAACGAGAGGTAATTTAGTAACATGAAAATTTCTATAACCATATTTTCCTCTCTCAAAATAATTACATGTAGGATCATAAGAAAATTCAAAAATATAGCCATCACATAACATATTCTCAACACGATCCACATGCATGCGAAGTTGACACTCTTCCAAAATAGTGGGATTATCATTAACTAAAGTCATGATTTCTCCAAGCCCACTTTTATCAAAAATTTCATAAGATTGAATATTATCCAAATATGTGGGATCTAAAGTTGAAATTCTTCCAAACCCACTTTCAATATTATTGCAAACAATATTATCAATCTCATATTCATCATGGGGCTTAAATAAATTTTCAAGATCATAAGAAAAATCACCCCAATCATGATTATTGCAACAAGTAGTAGACATAGCAAAACTAGCATCCCCAAGCTTAGGGTTTTGCATCTTATTAGCACAATTGACATCAAAAGAATTTATAATAAAATCATTGCAATCATGCTTTTTATTCAAAGATCTATCGTGAATCACTTCACGGATTTCAGGCAAAATCTTATAAAGATAATCTAGTGGATCCAAATCACTAGGAATTGGTTCATCATAATTGGATCTCTTAAAAAGATTGGCAAGCGGATCAAGATCCATAGATATTGGCTTCTTTGTTTAGGAATAAATAAGCATCTAATCCAACCAAACGAGAAACGAAAGGGAAAGCAAAAGAGAGGAGGAGATTGGGAAAGAGAGGGCGAATAAAACGGCAAGGGTGAAGTGGGGGAGAGGAAAACGAGAGGCAAATGGTAAATAATGTAATGCGAGAGATAGGGATTGTGATGGGTACTTGGTATGTTGACTTTTGCGTAGGCCTCCCCGGCAACGGGGCCAGAAATCCTTCTTGCTATGTCTTGAGCTTGCGTTGGTTTTCCCCGAAGAGGAGAGGATGATGCAACACAGTAGCGTAAGTATTTCCCTCAGTTTTTGAGAACCAAGGTATCAATCCAGTAGGAGGCCACGCGCAAGTCCCTCGTACCTGCACAAAACGATAGCTACTCTCAACCAACGCGATTAGGGGTTGTCAATCCCTTCACGGTCACTTACGAGAGTGAGATCTAATAGAGATAATATTTTTGGTATTTTTGATAGATAGATGCAAAGTAAAAAGTAAAAGCAAAGTAAAAAAAGCAAGTAAATAAAGTGATAGTGATTGATATGATGAGAATAAACCCGGGGGCCATAGGTTTCACTAGTGGCTTCTCTCAAGAGCATAGATATTATACGGTGGGTGAACAAATTACTGTTGAGCAATTGATAGAATTGAGCATAGTTATGAGGTTATCTAGGTATGATCATGTATATAGGCATCACGTCCGAGACAAGTAGATCGAAACGATTCTGCATCTACTACTATTACTCCACTCATCGACCGCTATCCAGCATGCATCTAGAGTATTAAGTTAAAAATAGAGTAACGCCTTAAGCAAGATGACATGATGTAGAGGAATAAATTCATGCAATATGATAAATACCCCATCTTGTTATCCTCGATGGCAACAATACAATACGTGCCTTGCAACCCTTTTTGTCACTGGGTAAGGACACCGCAAGATTGAACCCAAAGCCATGCACTTCTCCCATTGCAAGAGCTACCAATCTAGTTGGCCAAACCAAACGGATAATTCGAAGAGACTTGCAAAGATAACTCAATCATACATAAAAGAATTCAGAGAAGAATCAAATATTATTCATGGATAAGCTGGATCATAAACCCACAATTCATCGGTCTCAACAAACACACCGCAAAAAGAAGATTACATCGAATAGATCTCCACGAGAGAGGGGGAGAACATTGTATTGAGATCCAAAAAGAGAGAAGAAGCCATCTAGCTACTAGCTATGGACCCGAAGGTCTGAAGTAAACTACTCACACTTCATCGGAGGGCTATGGTGTTGATGTAGAAGCCCTCCGTGGTGGATGCCCCTCCGTGAGCTCCTAACAGGCCCCAAGATGGGATCTCGTGGATACAGGAAGTTGCGGTGGTGGAATTAGGTTTTTGGCTCCGTATATGATCGTTTGGGGGTACGTAGGTATATATAGGAGGAAGGAGTACGTCGGTGGAGCGTCAGGGGGCCCACGAGGTAGGGGGCACGCCTGAGGGCCCCCCACCTCGTGACCGCCTCGCACTTATTGGAGTAGGGTCCAAGTCTCTGGATCACGTTCGGTGAGAAGATCACGTTCTCAAGATTTCATTCCGTTTGGACTCCGTTTGATATTCTGCTTTCTTGAAATCTGAAATAGGCAAAAAACAACAATTCAGGTTGGGCCTCCGGTTAATAGGTTAGTCCCAAAAATAGTATAAAAGTGGAAAATAAAGCCCAATATAGTCCAAAACAGTAGATAAAGTAGCATGGAGCAATCAAAAATTATAGATACGTTGGAGATGTATCAGATTCCCAATCCTAGTTGGACTCCCTTTCCTATTCCAAGAGAGGGAAGGAGGGAAGGAGAGGGAGAGGAAAAAGAGGGGCCTCGCCCCCTCCCCTAGTTCAATTCGGACTGCCCGTGGGGGGCGGCACCACCCTATGGGCTGCCCTCTCCTACTCCCTTATGGCCCATTGAGGCCCATAACTTCCCCAGGGGGTTCCGGTAACTCCTCGGTTCCCCGATAAATATCCGAAACGTCCTGAAACCTTTCCGGTGTCCGAATACCTTCATCCAATATATCAATCTTTACCTCTTGACCATTTCGAGACTCCTCGACATGTCTGTGATCTCATCCGGGACTCCGAACAAACTTCGGTCACCAAAACACATAACTCATAATACAAATCGTCATCGAACGTTAAGCGTGCGGACCCTACGGGTTCGAGAACTATGTAGACATGACCAAGACACATCTCCGGTCAATAACCAATAGCGTAACCTAGATGCTCATATTGGCTCCTACATATTCTACGAAGATCTTTGTCGGTCAAACCGCATAACAACATACATCATTCCCTTTGTCATCGGTATGTTACTTGCCCGAGATTTGATCGTTGGTATCATCATACCTAGTTCAATATCATTACCGGCAAGTCTCTTTACTCATTCCGTAATGCATCATCCCGCAACTAACTCATTAGTCACATTGCTTAAAAAGCTTATAGTGATGTGCATTACCGAGAGGGCCCAGAGATACCTCTCCGATACACGGAGTGACAAATCCTAATCTCGATCTATGCCAACTCAACAAACACCTTCGGAGACACCTGTAGAGCATCTTTATAATCAACCAGTTACTTTGTGATGTTTGATAGCACACAAGGTGTTCCTCCGGTATCGGGAGTTGCATAATGTCATAGTCACAGGAATATATATATAAGTCATGAAGAAAGCAATAGTAATAAAACTAAACGATCATTATGCTAAGTTAATGGATGGGTCTTGTCCATCACATCATTCTCTAATGATGTGATCCCGTTCATCAAATGACAACACATGTTTATGGTCAGGAAACTTAACCACCTCTGATTAACGAGCTAGTCAATTAGAGGCATACTAGGGACACTTTGTTTGTCTATGTATTCACACATGTACTAAGTTTCCGGTTAATATAGTTCTAGCATGAACAATAAACATTTATCATGATATAAGGAAATATAAATAACAACTTTATTATTGCCTCTAGGGCATATTTCCTTCAAAACTGCCCCAAATACTTGGTGGATAAGAAGGATGGAAAAGTGAACAAAGGTATATTTGATATACATGTTATTGATGTGTATTTTACTAGTGTTCGAAGTAATCCCTCGGTGTTTGATACCGGCTCAGTTGCTAAGATTTAACTCAAAACAGGAGTTGCAGAGACTAGTTAAAAGCGAGGTGACGATGTGTGTTGGAAATGATTCCAAGGTTGATATGATCACCATTGCACACTCCCTCTACCTTCGGGATTAGTGTTGAACCTAAATAAATGTTATTTGGTGTTTGCGTTGAGCATGAATATGATTAGATCATGTTTATTGCAATATGTTTATTCATTTAAATCGGAGAATAATTGTTGTTATGTTTACATGAATAAAACCTTCTATGGTCATACACCCAATGTGAATGGTTTATTGAATCTCGATCGTAGTGATACACATATTCATAATATTGATGCCAAAAGATGCAAAGTTGATAATGATAGTGCAACATACTTGTGGCACTGCCGTTTAAGTCATATTGGTGTAAATTACATGAAGAAACTCCATGCAGATGGACTTTTAGAATCACTTGATTATGAATCATTTGATACTTGCGAACAATGCTTCATGGGCAAGATGACTAAAACTCCGTTCTCCGGAACAATGGAGCGAGCTAATGACTTATTGGAAATAATACGTACCGATGTATGCGGTCCAATGAGTGTTGAAGCACGTGGCGGGTATTGTTATTTTTTGACCTTCACAGATGATTTGAGCAGATATGGGTATATCTACTTAATGAAACACAAGTCTGGAACATTTGAAAAGTTCAAATAATTTCAGAGTGAAGTGGAGAATCATCGAAACAAGAAAATAAAGTTTCTACGACCTGATCGCCGAGGCGAATATTTGAGTTACGAGTTTGGACTTCATTTAAAACAATGTGGAGTAGTTTCACAACTCACGCCACCTGGAACACCACAGCGTAATGGTGTGTCTGAACGTCGTAACCGTACTTTATTGGATATGGTGCGCTCTATGATGTCTCTTACCGATTTACCACTATCGTTTTGGGGTTATGCATTAGAGACAGCCACATTCACGTTAAATAGGGCACTGTCTAAACCCGTTGAGACGACACCGTATGAACTATGGTTTGGCAAGAAACCTAAGCTGTCGTTTCTTAAAGTTTGGGGTTGCGATACTTATGTCAAAAGGCTTCAGCCTGATAAGCTCGAACCCAAATCGGAGAAGTACGTCTTCATAGGATACCCTAAGGAAACAATTGGGTACACCTTCTACCACAGATCCGAAGGCAAGATCTTTGTTTCCAAGAATCGAACCTTTCTAGAGAAGGAGTTTCTCTTGAAAGAAGTGAGTGGGGGGAGTAGAACTTGATGAGGTAATCGTACCTTCTCTCGAATTGGAAAGTAGCACATCAGAGAAATCCGTTTCCGTGATGCCTACACCAACTAGAGAGGAAGCAAATGATAATGACCATGAAAATTCAGATCAAGTTGCTACTAAACCTCGTAGGTCAACCAGAGCACGATCTACGGTAGTCCTATCCCGGAAGTCATGTTGTTGGACAACGACGAACCTACGAACTATGAAGAAGCTATGATGAACCCAGATTCTGACAGATGGCTTGAGGCCATGAAATCTGAGATAGGATCCATGTATGAGAACAAAGTGTGGACTTTGGTGGACTTGCCGGATGATCGGCAAGCCATTGAGAATAAATGGATCTTCAAGAAGAAGACTGACGCTGATGGTAATGTTACTATCTACAAAGCTCGACTTGTCGCAAAAGGTTTTTGAAAAGTTCAAGGAGTTGACTATGATGAGATTTTCTCACCCGTAGCGATGCTTAACTCAGTCCGAATCATGTTAGCAATTGCCGCATTTTATAACTATGAAATCTGGCAAATGGACGTCAAAATTGCATTCCTTGATGAATTTCTTAAAGCAGAGTTGTATATGATGGAACCATAAGGTTTTGTCGATCCTAAAGGTGCTAACAAATTGTGAAAACTCCAACGATCCATCAATGGACTGGTGCCAACATCTCGGAGTTGGAATATATACTTTGATGAGGTGATCAAAGCATATGGTTTTATACAGATTTTTGGTGAAGCCTGTATTTACAAGAAAGTGAGTGGGAGCTCTGTAGCATTTCTGATATTATATGTGGATGACATGTTGTTGACCGGAAATGATATATATTTTTTGGATAGCATAAGAGGATACTAGAATAAGAATTTTTCAATGAAAGACCTCGGTGAAGCTGCTTATATATTGGGCATCAAGATCTATAGAGATAGATCAAGATGCTTGATAGGACTTTCACAAAGCACATACCTTGATAAAGTTTTGAAGAAATTCAAAATGGATCACACAAAGAAAGGGTTCTTGCCTGTGTTACAAGGTGTGAAGTTGAGTAAGACTAAAAACCCGACCACAGCAGAATATATAGAGAGAATGAAAGTCCTTCCCTATGCCTCAGTCATAGGTTCTATAAAGTATGCCATGCTGTGTACCAGACCTGTTGTGTGCCTTGCCATGAGTTTGGCAAGGGGTACAATAGTATCCAGGAGTAGATCACTGGACAGCGGTCAAAATTATCCTTAGGTACCTAAAGAGGACTAAGGAAATGTTTCTCGGTTATGGAGGTGATAAAGAGTTCGTCATAAAGGGTTACGTCAATGCAAGCTTTAACACCGATTCGAATGACTCTGAGTCTCATTCTGGATACGTATTGAAAGTGGGAGCAATTAGCTAGAGTAGCTCCATGCAGAGCATTGTAGACATAGAAATTTGCAAAATACATACAGATCTGAATGTGACAGACCCATTGACTAAACTTCTCTCACAAGCAAAACATAATCACACCTTATTACTCTTTGGTTGTTAATCACATAGCGATGTGAACTAGATTATTGACTCTAGTAAACCCTTTGGGTATTGGTCACATGGCGATGTGAACTATAGGTGTTAATCACATGGCGATGTGAACTAGATTATTGACACTAGTGCAAGTGGGATACTGAAGGAAATATGCCCTAGAGGCAATAATAAAGTTGTTACTTTATATTTCCTTATTCATGATAAAGGTTTATTATTCATGCTATAATTGTATTGATCAGAAACCTAAATATATATGTGAATACATAAACAAATACCGTGTTCCTAATAAGGCTCTAGTAGACTAGCTCATTAATCATAGATGGTTAAGGTTAGCTAACCATAGACATGTGTTGTCATTTGATAACGGGATCACATCATTAGGAGAATGATGTGATCGACAAGACCCATCCGTTAGCTTAGCATAATGATCGTTCAGTTTTATTGCTATTGCTTTCTTCATGTCAAATACATATTCCTTCGACTATGAGATTATGCAACTCCCGGATACCGGAGGAATGCCTTGTGTGCTATCACACCTCACAACATATCTGGGTGATTATAAAGATGCTTTATAGGTATCTCTGAAGGTGTTTGTTGAGTTGGCATAGATCGAGATTAGGATTTGTCACTCCGAGTATCAGAGAGGTATCTCTGGGCTCTCTCAGTAATACACACCATAAAGTTGCAAGCAAATGACTAAGGATTTAGTCACGACGTGATGTATTATGGAATGAGTAATTAAAGAGACTTGCCGGTAACGAGATTGAACTAGGTATGAAGATACCGACGATCGAATTTCAGGCAAGTAACATACCGTTGGACCAAGGGAATTACCTATGTTGTCATAATGGTTCGACCGATAAAGATCTTCGTAGAATATGTAGGAGCCAATATGGGCATCGAGGTTCCGCTATTGGTTATTGACCGGAAAGGTGTCTCGGTCATGTCTACATAGTTCTCGAACCCGTAGGGTCCACACGCTTAATGTTTGATGACGATATAATAGTATATGAGTTATGTGATTTGGTGACTGAATGTTTTTCGGAGTTCCGGATGAGATCACGGACATGATGAGGAGTCTCGAAATGGCCGGGAGGTAAAGATTCATATATAGAACGATGGTATTCGGACACCGGAAGTGTTTCGGGGGGTACCGGTTATTTATCGGGTCACCGGAAGGGGTTCCGGGCACCCCTGGCAAAAGATATGAGCCTTATGGGCCAAGAGGGGAAACACACCAGCCACAAGGGGCTGGTGCGCCCCCCATATGGGCCGGCCTAAGGAGGGGAAGGAAAGGGGAGAAGGGAAAGGAAATTGTGGATTAGGATTCCCACTTCCCTCTCCCCCCTCTTTCCTTCCCCCTCGGTTATATATGGCAGGGGGCGCGGCTTGGGAGGGACTCCAAGTAGGATTCCTCCTACTTGGGCGCCTCCTATGGCTGCTCCTCCCTCCCTCCCACTTATATATATGTGGGGGCGCCCTAGCACATACCAGACAATTGCCTAGCCGTGTGCGGCGCCCCCTCCACCGTTTACACCCTCGGTCATATTTTCGTAGTGCTTAGGCGAAGCCCTGCGAGCACCATCATCGTCACCATGCCGTCGTGCTGATGGAACTCATCTACTACCACGACGTCTTGCTGGATCAAGAAGGAGAGGGACGTCACCGAGCTGAACGTGTGCAGAACGCGGAGGTGACGTGCGTTCGGTACTTGATCGGTTGAAGCGCGAAGAAGTTCGACTACATCAACCGCGTTGTTTAACGCTTCCGCTTATGGTCTACGAGGGTACTTAGACACACTCTCCCCCTCGTTGCTATGCATCTCCATGGATAGATCATTGCGTGTGCGTAGATTTTTTTTGTTTTTCCATGCAACGATTCCCAACACAAGGGTGGAGGACGGCGACGTCACTCGGAGTCTCGGACGTGAGAAATGGGGGATGGTGTAGGAGGAGGGATGTGGATTTGGTGGACTTGGTCAATGTGGTGGAATTTGAGGTGGGTCAAGTCTGTCTAGTCCGACGTGTAGACCTGCCCGGGCGCATCCGGGTCATCCCATATCTGCCCCAGATATGGGCTAGATATGAGGGGTGTCAACTAGCCTATACGTATAGGGTCGGTTTGAGGGGGTTCGGCAAGGTCACGATTTTGTGACCGGTCACTGACCGGGCCGTCCACCCGAACGTATAGGGGGGCATTTGAGGAGCTTAGATGTAAATTCTCTAAGGGAATCTCCAACGCTATCCCCTAAAACAGACACACTATTCATCTGTGGATTGCATCCGGACACGTCCACGGACACAATACGGGAGTTGATCATCCAACCATGTGCCTTAAATAAGCATCAAATGTGAACAACTGAAGTGGGCTAGGCGGATCTACAGGACAAAGCACATGGGTTGTGAGGACATGTGGTCCAACTAACAGTCTAGTGGGTGAGGTGGAACAGAGGCCGAGAACTTTTACTCTCCGGTGGACGATCCTACCGGAGAAATTACCCTTCAAGAGGGAGAAATCGAAGCCATCATCATCACCAACACCTGGTTCGTCACCGAGATCATCATCTCTATCAACATCTTCACCAGCATCATCTCCACCGCCAACCCTAGTTCATCCATCTATTCAATCTATGTATCTTAACCTCAAATCGGTTGTTGAGAGTACTTTTATGTGTTGATTACATCTTGTAGTTGATGCTTATGAGTTTTATTGGTGAAAGATTGTTATGTTCAGATTGTTTACCATCTACTCATACCCACTAATCATAATCCATATGATGTCTTGTGAGTAGATCCATTAGTTCTTGAGGACCCTTTAATCTTTTGATATTATTTGTTGTGGTGTTCTTCCTCTAGTGGTGTTGTGTGAACGTCAACTACATAACACATCACCATCATTGGCCCTAGGGGAAGGCATTGTGGGATTAGTTTATAGATGATGGGTTGCGCTGAGTGATAGAAATCTAAACCCTAGTTTATGAATTGTTGCACAAGGGGTTGTTTTGGAACCCAAAATTTAATGCTATGGTTAGAATTATCTTAATTGCCTCTCATGTATTTGTGGATGCTTGCATAGAAAGTATTATCATAAGTATGTATTTGTCCATGGAAGGGCGGTATATTAGCATAGGTACACCCACACAACACTTACAAAACAATGAAAGATAACTCAATGGAACTTGGTGAAAGGAACTTGACAATATTCTCGTGTGTCCTCAAGAGCGTTTTGCCTATATAAGAAATACACAGGCTTGTCCTTAGCATACATAAGGTTTGTGCCACTTGCTGCACTCTATTAGTTTTGTTATTGTTTAGCTTTTAATAAAATATCTTTCTAGTCAACTCCTTCTGCTCCTCATTGGATACGACACTCTTTACTTATCGAAAAGACCCGAAAATTCATCTCTGCACCCGATCTACATTATTTTTTAAAAAAATACTAAAATTAAAAAAAAACTGATTTTTTTGCATGGAAGATGTTCGATTTTGTGATGTCTGGGCAAAAATTCATCCTATTTAGACATATGAGGACTCATGGCAAAAAAGAGGAAACGGGCGTGAACAATACGCGAACAGTAAACTTACTCACAGAGCTGAATTTTGTCTTTTTTGTTGCACGCTCCTGGAATGTCCAAACTCCACCAAATTATACACGAACATCACGCACACGGGCATCTTGCTTGCAAAAAAAAAAATCAGATTTTTTTCTTTTTTTAGTGATTTTTGGATTTTGCCCAGGCTCATCTGAGCCTGGGCGTAGAAACACTCCTCTCCAAAAGACTTAATTACCCTTTTTTTAACTCTTTCCTGGGGGAGGGACTAAAACCCTAAATATTTGAGCAGAATTGGTGGGAGCTGCTCAGATTTGAACACAATGAGTGTTCTGAGGTGTAACTCCTCAAAATTTTGAGGAAAATGATTAGTCGTGGTCCGAGTCTAACTCCTAGAAACAGAGAATTTGGAGGAAGAACTAGAAATTCTTTCTAGGAGTTAAAGCTTTTTGAGGGAAGAACTAGAGAATCTAATTGCCCCACCATGTAGCAAAGGGAAGGAAATGATCCAACATTCCAACAATATACATGTCACTTGCGGACTATAGCACATCACACACCTTGTATTCAACTCCCTCAGTCTGCCTGCACTTTTGCAGTGTCCATCTCTGTCACCTAAACAAGCTATATACATACCAAAGGAACCAAACAGCAGCACATCACACCGAGGAAGCTCGCGTACTCTGCTCGCCCGAGCAACATGACCATGTACATGTACGCACCCACACAGTGTACTGCATATATACGCCTCTAACCACCTACGCAGCCAGCTGCTGCTGCTGAGTACTGCTGCTACTGCTGCTGGTGGCGCTAGTGCCATCGTCTTCAGAGAGGCAGCAATGCATTGCGCTGCCTGGAGCGGCGGCGGCGTTAGGGGGAAGAAGGGTCTCCGGCTCCAGCTCCAGGCAGAGCATCTCGGACTGGAGGATGGCGCAGTAGTGGCCGAACGTCTCCGGCGACACGTTGAGCTCGAAGCTGACGCCAAAGAGGAAGTCAACCTCGAGGTAGTTCATCTCCGGCAGGCTGATCCCGCCCACCTTGGCGAAGTAGGCGTTGTTGTAGCATCTGCGAGATCAGCAAGGCACCATATGTTAACATGTTACGTGCCTGTATCAGGATTCAGATCATATGGTATCTATCTATACCAATCATGTTAAATCCTTTTCTTTTTGAGAAATCAAGACTGGCAGTGGCAGTAGGCTACCAAACATTAGTGCAGTGCAGAGCAAACCAAATATGATAGAGAGGCACACGCCAAATCAATTATTCAGAATCCACCTTAAAAACAGTCAAATCTTTAGAATGTCAAATCGTACAAACTAAGAATAACCATAGTGATTGTGTCAAGGAAGAAATATGCAACCAATCATCAATTGGGTAATGATTCCAGGAAAAGGACAGATAGGGCTTGATGCTCTTGGCAGGAGGGAGTTGGAACAGGTAGTGTGCATCCATCAGCAAGGGCCAAGTTGCCACCGTCCTATCATATGGCAAGTACTTGACAGTGAATTAAATTCCAAAAAGAGAGAAAAGGTTGCTGAAAGGGAGGGGGGCCTCTATCTTAAATCTTGGCTTGGGTCCCCCCAAGGTGCAAATGTGGTTGGAACATGGTTGGAAGGAGCAGCACTGCAGCAGGGCCACCATTGCCTCTTTGTTTGCAGGTATAATTTTGCCCACACCACATACATCACCCCATGAGCAGATAATACTCTACTCTGCTTGGTGTTTGGTGTGCTGGCAGCCTGGCATGGGCAGATGACATAACGAAAATTCTCCAAATGCAAATCGATAGGAGTAGTATTTTCTTTTGATAGTGGGTGCAGGCTTCGACTGCCTGTACTTGTTAGGATTTAGGGAAGGGGTTGTTGGGTTCTGCTTCTTAAAGAATGCTCTCTGCCAATGCAAAATACGTGATCTGGATTCCACAATTAGATGTCGATCTTATCCCATCAGAGCCTTCTATGAACAACGACTCAACAAATTGTCTGCAGTGGCTCTATAGAACATGCAACACTGACACGATTAGTAGTTAGTTTAGCACCAACTTGAACGGCAGAGAAGCAGACTAATCAGCCCCTTTGCAATCCCAAAGTTGTATTGACACGCTAGATTGATTAAGGTCCCAGCTATTAACTGGTTGACAGTGATCTTTTGTCAAGCGCGCAAAGAAGCAACAGATAAGAGTTTGCGAGTGCGATAATGCTTCGCCTAAAAAATCAAGCGGATAAAGCTGCCCAGCTTGAGCACAAAAGAACAAAATTTATATGAGAATCAAGCTATCTCTGCACTACATCTTGATTCAAGGGAATAAGAACAGTGCCCACACACCATTTGAGTCTTCCTAAAATTATTTTTGTCATCCTAAATACTAGTAGCCTGGTCTAGAGAATTCCACCTGTTTCTGATCCAATTCTCTGCTGTAAGGTGGGCATTAGCAGACAGAGGACCAACTGGCCTCAAGAACACATAACTTCCCAAACAAACTAGGAACTCGATCATACACGCGCCAGTCATACTCGTGATCAGGGGGTGAGGTGCAGGCGAACTTACATGTCATCCATGAACTTGACGGCGGAGAGCACGGTGGTGATGAGGAGGCGGTGCACGCTGTAGGAGTCCACGGCGAGGGCGCGGCGGCGGCGCAGGAGGCGGTCGAGGTAGATGTAACCCACCACGAAGCACGCGGGGCTGCAGCCCGCGAACCGCGCGATGCGCGCCATGTACGCGCGCACGGAGATGCCGGGCTTCGTCATCGCCCGGAACGCCGACCCTGACGCCGGTTCCAGCGCTCCCGGCCCCGTCGCCGCGTCGTTGCGCTCCGTTACGCGCTCCAGGAGCGCGGAGAGGACGCCCACCACCCGCGGCATGTCCGTTGCCGGTAGATCCTCCTCCTCAGCACTGCCCATGCTGGCTTCTCGAATCTCGATCGACGGCTCCCTTGGATGCTGTGCGCCTGTGTGTGTGTGTGTGTGTGTGTACGTGTGAGTTTTCGCGGCTGGATTTCATGGAGAGTTGAAGATTTCGTTATATAGGATGTTGGGAAGGAAGGTAGAGAAACGTCGCACCATGATGTTGAGAATATCCTCATACAAATTAATCAAAGAAAAACACTATACAAAATAAACCGAGTATGTTAACAATAACCATGAGGGCACTATTCGACATCTCACCGTAAAAAAAAAGCACATGAGAGGCCGGGCCACCATTAGACGCAACCAAGGCCGCTCATGACGAGTGAACACGCCCCACTTGGAAGAAACCATTGGACTTTATCGCACCAACACCGTCAAACTGTTGTCGAAGAGTGCCCTCTGCCCTCTCGCTCCGGATCGAGGAGCGTCAATCTATCAACGTAGAAATGACAAAGAGAGGACTATGTCACATGTAAAGGAAAGGCGCAGGTGAGACCACTAGCCACCGAAACCAAAGCGTTGTTGCTTAGAGCTCCAAACCACCCCAAACACGCTACCACGACCGAAAGATACCCACACTAATCAGCGAATCCCCCAAAAGGGTCAAGATGCAAAGACTGTCTCCCGAAACGAACAAGGGTTTTCACCCTGAGCGTTGGCAAAAGGGGGAGACCAGACATCCCCCCAAGAGCGACGCGACACTCGCAAGCATCGTCGTCGTCAGCTCAAGGCTCAAATCTCTCGCTCGGCCTCTCCCGCACACCTCGCCAAGGGTACTCAAGCCACCAGACCCACTATGACGATAGACCCACTACGACGACTGAGGACTCCGAATCTGGATCGGGTCTTGGCCACTACCAAGGGCGACAACATAGCCAGGATCACCCATCATAGCCCTCTCGCCATCCACTCAGCCTACGGAGCAACCAATACCACGGCCATGGAGCTTGCCATAGAGCCCAGTGGCACGTCTCAAATATATTAACTTTTCTAAACTCTTTGATATTTGTTTTGTCCACTAACTTGAATAGCTAGAATACAAACTTACAAGACTTACGTTGTTTTCAACATATTTTCCCTGTTGCTATTTTTTTTATGCAGAAATGGTCCCAAAAAATCCTTTTGAAAGTATTAGAAGAAATAAGCCACGGAACCATGCTACTTCTTGAGCTTTTATTGGTTTTTCCCTTGAAGAGGAAAGGGTGATGCAGCAAAGTAGAGATAAGTATTTCCCCCAGTTTGAGAACCAAGATATCAATCCAGTAGGAGGTACGAACAAGTCTCCAATCTATGCACCTACACAAACAATCGAACACTTGCACCCAACGCGATAAAGGGGTTGTCGATCCCTTCACGGTCACTTGCAAGGATGAGATCTGATAGAGATAAATATAAAAGATTACTAAAATGTAAAACAAAGTAAAAACAAATAAATTGCAGCAAGGATTTTTGGTTTTTTGGTTTATAGATCTGAAAATATATGGTGGAAAATAGGCAAGGGGGGCACAGGTTTCTCTAGAGGCTTCTCTCTTGAAAGAAAACATACGATGGGTGACCAAATTACTACAGAGCAATTGATAGAAAAGCGCAAAGTTATGACGATATCCAAGGCAATGATTATGAATATAGGCATCACGTCAGTGTCAAGTAGACCGAAATGATTCTGCATATACTACTATTACTCCACATACCGACCGTTATCCAGCATGCATCTAGAGTATTAAGTTCATAAGAACGGAGTAACGCCTTAAGTAAGATGACATGATGTAGAGGGATAAACTCAAGCAATATGATGAAAACCCCATCTTTTTACCCTTGATGGCAACAATACAATATGTGCCTCGCTAACCCTACTATGTCACTGAGTGAGGATACCGCAAGACTGAACCCAAAACTCAGCATCTCTCCCATTGCAAGAAGAACCAATCTAGTTGGCCAAACCAAACCGATAATTCAAAGAGAAATACAAAGATATTTAATCATGCATATAAGAAGTCAGAAAAGATTCAAATAATATTCATAGATAAACTTATCATAAATCCACAATTCATTGGATCTCGACAAACACAACGCAAAAGAATATTACATCGCATAGAACTCCGAGAACATCGAGGAGAACATTGTATTGAAGATCAAAGAGAGATAAGAAGCCATCTAGCTACTAGCTATGGACCAGTAGGTCTGTGGTACACTACACACGCTTCATCGGTAGGGCAATAAGGTTGGTTTAGAAGCCCTTCATGACCGAATCTCCCTCCGGCAGGGTGCCGAAAAAGGCCCCAAGATGGGATCTCATGGGAACAGAGGCTTGCGGCGGCGGAAAAGTATTTTGGTGGATGCTTCTGTTGGTTTGGGAATATTTGGGAATTTATAGGCCAAGAATTAGGGTTGGAGGACTCCCGGGGGGCCCACAAGCCAGAGGTGCCCCCTTGGGCGCGCCCTGAGGGCTTGTGGGTCCCTCGGGACTCTTCTGACCCCCTCTCTAAGCTCCGCGGATGTCTTCTGGTCCAAGAAAAATCATCGCAAAAGTTTTATTCCATTTGGACTCCGTTTGATATTCCTTTTTTGTAAAACTCAAAAACAAGGAAAAAACAGAAACTGGCACTGACCTCTAGGTTAATAGGTTAGTCCTAAAAATAATATAAAATAGCATATTAATGCATATAAAACATCCAAAACAGATAATATAATAGCACGGAACAATCAAAATTATAGATACGTTGGAGACGTATCAAACCACAAGAGATGGCCAGGGGTGGCCCACAACCACCATGTTGCATGGGCAAGGGCACACCGCATCGGCTCCATAGGCATTGCCTCTCATGTTTATTTCGCCCATATAACCCCCCTAACCTAAAACATGACACAAAGTTTTGGTCATTTTTCTTCGAGACGGAGCCACCGCCTTCTGCGACTTCTTCTCGAAGGGTTTTCTGGAGGCTGATCTGGCCTCCGGAGAAGGGGTTCTTTGTCATATTCATCAGTAACACCTTCTCCATCATCACCGTCATGATCTCCTCACTCATGTGTGAGTCGTTTCTCTATAGGCACATGGGGTAGATGGAAATTGGATGAGATTCGTTACGTAATAATTGTCATAATTGTTTGGTTTTGATGCCTGGTGTCATATATGTTCTGAGATTGATGTTGATATGACTTTGTTATGCTTAATGGTTGCCACGAAGGCATGCGTGTCATGATTTCGTATCTGTACCTGATGTGTTTCATGAAAATTTATGTGTTTGGATCAACCTACAAATTATACGCATGTGTTGTTGTTCTGAATTGGAGATCTCAAAGTGAAAATAATCAGGGTATCAAAGTGGATGATTGTAACTTGAGGATTACATGTATTCATTAAGTTCAATGATTTTCTTTAGTGCTTGGTAAAAGGAGTGCCTTAATTACCCTCAATGTTCACTGGTATCCCACTGAAATGGAAGGGTAGGACAAAATATGGTGTGCAAGCTCTTATTGCAAGCATACAACTATAAATGAAATGCATGTCTACATAAGTTGATGAATTTGAGCTATATTACTATCACCTGTATTATCGATATTACATATTTGTTCTATCCATGCAAAATCCAATTATCCATCCTTATTCCTACGCTTTTGATCATTGTTATTCTCTTTAAAATAATGTGTACTTAGCAACTGTTGAGTATTTTTGTTTTCTATTACTTTACTGCAATCACATTGTAATCACTCCATCACATTTGCTACTAATAAATTCTCTCGATCAAGTATTTGTTTTCAGGTGTGAGTTGACAACTCAATTGCTAAAGCTTATAAATATACTTTGGCTCCTCTTGTGTTGAATCAATATAGTTGGATTCTGGTACTTCACATCGAAGACTGTTGTGATCCCCTACACTTGTGGGTTATCAAAACCATTTTCGAGTTACTTGATTGCTGAATTTATTATCCATCATGTAGAAAAATCAAGATCCCAAACCCAAGATTGTAACTTCCAAGATAAGAAAAGATACAAACTTATGTACTAGTTCTACTCTTGGTTCACCCACTATTTTGAGTCAACTAGTGACTCCACCACCATCACATCCACCTTTGCACACTCATGATCCACACACTTTGGTATGTCACATGTTATAAGTGATGCTTCTGATGATGATGCCTCTACCATTCTTGATAAAATTGTCCCACTGCGAGACTTTTTAAATGAACAAATTGCTAAGTCAAGAGAACTTGAAGAATTTGAAAATCTTGATGATGCACCTGCTATACCAACTACAGGAACTGCCTATAGACTACTAATAACTGTTAGGTCACCTATTGAGTTTGATGAGTACTTTGGTGAAGATTTTATGGCCATCAATGTTGATGACATAAGATATGATTGAACTACTTAAAATAAGAGCTTTTGAAGACATATTTTTACATGTAGATTAATTTTGTGCTTCTCCTATATACAATAAAGATGATTCTTATGAATTCTTATTGATCCTAAAATTATTACTTTGATCTTATTGAATCTAATGCTTTCCACGGCCATGAAAATGAAAAGGCTATTGGTCATATTAGAACATTTGTTCTTCTTGCTAAAACCTTAAAAAGATGCTAGAGAGGAATATTTTAATCTTAAGATATTTCCTTTTTTTGCTTAAAAATTATGCTAAGAATTGGTTAACATACGAGTAGGATTGATAGAATACTCATATCAACAAGGAATTCCTTATTTTATGGGAGCCCATTCCCAAGGAACTCAAAATTAAACATGCTTGGCTTGGAGCAATTTGAAGATGGGTGAACGACCAGGAAGTTGATTCCGAGGTGCGCATGAGTGAGGACAATGTGCTGGTTTGTGGATCTAGTTTAGATCCCCGGTAGTAGCTTGGTGTAGCGGCCTTATACCTGGTAGCTACTACAAGGGTTTTACAGAATGGTATTAGAGCTGACACCCGTGGCCACATGGTCATGTGCGGTTCAGCGGCAGAGACATGTACATTACATGCGTGGCTCGTCAAGGCAGACGACATGGTCACATGTGGATGTTGGCACTGGGTCTGCATAGAAGTGTGCTAACAGGGAACATGCCTATTGGGCCGGCGAGGATGTCTGGTCCTTTAAGGAGGAGGGTGTACTATAACATCCCGGTTAATAGGATTAACAAACGCTACTTATTGATCTTGCGTTGATTTTTCCCTTGAAGAGGAAAGGGTGATGTAGCAAAGTAGACATAAGTATTTCCCTCAGTTAAGAACCAAGGTATCAATCCAGTAGGAGGCACAAGCAAGTCTCAAATCTATGCACCTGCACAAACTAAAAAACACGTGCACACAACGCGAAAAGGCGGTTGTCAATCCCTTCACGGTCACGAACAAGAATGAGATCTAATAGAGATAGGTATGAAAGATAAATAAAGGAGCAAACTAAAGTAAAAAATAAATAAAGTGCAGCAAGGTATTTTTGGGTTTGTTGGTTTATAGATCTTAAAATATATGATGGAAAATAGACCCGGGGGCCATAGGTTTCACTAGAGGCTTCTCTCTTGAAAGAAAGCATACAGTGGGTAAACAAATTACTATCGAGCAATTGATAGAAAAGCACAAAGTTATGACGATATCTAAGGCAATGATCATGAATATAGGCATCACGTCTGTGTCAAGTAGACCGAAACGATTCTACATCTACTACTATTACTCCACACATCGACCGTTATCCAGCATGCATCTAGAGTATTAATTCATACGAATAGAGTAACACCTTAAGTAAGATGACATGATGTAAAGGGATAAACTCAAGCAATATGATGAAAACCCCATCTTTTTACCCTTGATGGCAACAATACAATACGTGCCTCGCTACCCCTACTATGTCACTGGGTGAGGACACTGCAAGATTGAACCCGAAACTAAGCACCTCTCCCATTGTAAGAAAAACCAATCTAGTTGGCCAAACCAAAACGACAATTCGAAGAGAAATACAAAGATATTTAATCATGCATAAAAGAGTTCAGAAAAGACTCAAATAATATTCATAGATAATCTGATCATAAATCCACAATTCATCGGATCTCGACAAACACACCACAAAATAAGTTTTACATCGGATAGAACTCCAAGAACATCGAGGAGAACATTGTATTGAAGATCAAAGAGAGAGAAGAAGCCATCTAGCTACTAGCTATGGACCCTTCAGTCCGTGGTAAACTACTCACGCTTCATCGGAAGGGGCAGCAAGGTCGATGTAGATGCCCTTCGTGATGGAATCCCCCTCCGGTAGGGTGCCAAAAAAGGCCCCAAGATGGGATCTCACGAGAACAAAGGCTTGCGGCGACAGAAAAGTATTTTGGTGGATGGCTCTGATGGTTTAGGAATATTTGAGAATTTATAGTGCAAAGATTAGGGTTGGGGGACTCCCGAGGTGTCCACAAGCCAGGGGCGCCCACCCTAGGGCCTGCCCTGGAGGATTGTGGGCCCCTTGGGACACTCTGACCCCCTCTCCAAGTCCTACGGGTGTCTTCTGGTCCAAGAAAAATCATCGCGAAAGTTTTATTCCGTTTGGACTCCGTTTGATATTCCTTTTCTGTAAAACTCAAAAAGAAGGAAAACAGAAACTGGCACTGGGCTCTAGGTTAATAGGTTAGTCCCAAAAATAATATAAAATAGCATATTAGTTCATATAAAACATCCAAAACAAATAATATAATAGCATGGGACAATAAAAAATTATAGATACGTTGGAGGCATTTCAAGCATCCCCAATCGTAATTCCTTCTCGTCCTCGAGTAGGTAAATGATAAAAACAGAAATTTTGATGTGGAATGCTACCTAACATATTTATCCATGTCATCTTCTTTATTGTGGCATGAATATTCAGATCCATAAGATTCAAAACAAAAGTTTAATATTGACATAAATAATAATACTTCAAGCATACTAATAAAGCAATTATGTCTTCTCAAAATAACATGGCAAAAGAAAGTTACCCTACAAAATCATATAGTTTGGCTATGCTCCATCATCATCACACAAAGTATTTCATCATGCCTAACCCCGATGACAATCCAAGAAGTTGTTTCATACTTTTGGTGTTCTCAAACTTTTTCAACTTTCACGCAATACAGGAGCATGAGACATGGATATAGCAATATGGGTGCAATAGAATATGGTGGTTGTGGAGAAGACAAAAAAGAAGGAGAAAGACTCACATCAACTAGGCATATTAACGGGTTATGGAGATGCCCATCAATAGATATCAATGTGAGTGAGTAGGGATTGCCATGCAACGGATGCACTAGAGCTATAAGTGTATGAAAGCTCAAAAAGAAACTAAGTGGGTGTGCATCCAACTTGCTTGCTCATGAATACCTAGGGAAATTTGAGGAAGCCCATCATTGGAATATACAAGCCAAGTTCTATATAAAGAAAATTTTTCACTAGTATATGAAAGTGACAAAATAGGAGACTCTCTATCATGAAGAACATGGTGCTATTTCAGAGCACAAGTGTGGAAAAAGGATAGTAACCTTGTTCCTTCTCTCTTTTCTCTCATTTTTCTCTTGTTTTATTTGGGCTTATTTGGCCTATTTTATTTTTTTATAAAGTCCAGAGACTCATCCCAACTTGTGAGGGAATCATAGCTTCCATCATCCTTTCCTCACATGGGACAATGCTCTAATAATGATGATCATCACACTTTTATTTACTTACAACTCAAGAATTACAACTCGATACTAGAGAAATTTTTGACTCTATATGAATGCCTCTGGCGGGGTACAGGGATGTGCAATGATCTAGCATAGCAACAATATCAAAAAACAGACAAGCCATGAGAACATCATGCTAGCTATCTTACGATCATGCAAAGCAATATGACAATGATTGTGCGTGTCATGATAAAACGGACGGTGGAAGTTGCATGGCAATGTATATTGGAATGGCTACGGAAATACCATAATAGGTAGGTATGGTGGCTGTTTTGAGGAAGGGTAAATGGTGGGTTTAATGCACCGGTGAAATTTGCGTGGTACGAGAGAGGCTAGCAATGGTGGAAGGGTGAGAGTGCGTATAATCCACGGACTCAACATTAGTCATAAAGAACTCACATGCTTAATGCAAACATTTATTAGCTATCGAAACAAAGTACTACACGCATGCTCCTAGGGGGGTAGATTGGTAGGAAAAGACCATCGCTCGTCCCCGACCGCCACTCATAAGGAAGACAATCAAAAAATAAATCATGCTCCGACTTCATCACATAACAGTTCACCATACGTGCATGCTACGAGAATCACAAAATTTAACACAAGTATTTCTACCAATCCACAATTACTCACTAGCATGACTCTAACATCACCATCTTTATATCCCAAAACAATATGCAAGGAATCAAACTTCTTATAGTATTCAATGCTCTTTATATGAAAGTTTTTATTATATCCATCTTGGATGCCCATCATATTAGGATTAAATTCATAACCTAAGAAAATTACTATGTTGTTTAAAGACTCTCAAAATAATATAAGTGAAGCATGAGAGTTCAACAATTTCTATAAAATAAAGCCACCGTCATGCTCTAAAAAGATATAAGTGAAGCACTAGAGCAACCTGCCTAGCTCAAAAGATATAAGTGGAGCACAAAGAGTATTCTAATAAATTCACGATTAATGTGTGTCCCTCTCAAAAGGTGTGTACAGAAAGGATGATTGTGGCAAACTAAAAAGCAAAGACTCATATCATACAAGACGGCCCAAGGAAAACACATATCATGTGGTGAATAAAAATATAGCCTCAAGTAACTTTACTGATGGAACGAAGACGAAAGAGGGGATGCCATCTGGGGCATCCCAAAGGTTAGATGCTTGGTTGTCCTTGAATATTGCCTTGGGGTAGCTTGAGCATCCCCAAGATTAGGCTCTTTCCACTCCTTATTCCATAGTCCATCAAATATTTACCCAAAACTTGAAAACTTCACAACACAAAACTCAACAGAAAACTCATAAGCTCCCTTAGTATAATAAAATAAATCACCACTTTACGTATTGTTGTGAACTCATTCTAAATTTATATTGGTGTAAGATCTACTATATTCCAACTTCTCCATGGTTCATACCCCCCGATACTACCCATATATTCATCAAAATAAGCAAACAACACATAGAAAACAGAATCTGTCAAAAACAGAACATTTTGTAGCAATATGAAAACTTCATATACTTCTGTAACTCCAAAATTTATGAAAAATAAGGAAAATTTGGGCAATTTGTATATCAATCTTGTGTAGAAATTTAGATCAAAAGCATGTTTCTGTGATTTTTTAAAATCCTGGCAATGAGCGCAAAAGTTTTTGTTTTTCACCAAGATTGAATCAACTATCACCGTAGACCATTCCAAAGGTCTTACTTGGATCAAACACTAATTAAAACACCAAAACACAATTACTACGGAATTAATAATGTGTATTTATTGAAAAACAAAACCAAAAACAAAAAACATAAAATAAAATTGGGTTGCCTCCCAACAAGCGCTATTGTTTAACACCCCTAGCTAGGCATAAAACATAGATCTAGGTATTGTCATCTTTGGTATTTTTTCATAGATGTGTTCTCGTCAGGAGGTTTTGCAAATATAACTTGAAACACATTATCCATAATTTTTTTTGCATTATCAAGCTGCCCATCTATGTATCCCTTTTGATTTCCGGCCATAATCCAAGAATATTGTCGATTAACATTAGTGAAAACTTGATGGATCATATCTAAAATGAGGATTTTCTTTTTAAGGTTCTCATCAAAATTTTGATTATTTCCAAGAAAATGTCTTAACGTATAGTCACTATTGTAAAGGATCTCATCTATCACTAGTTTTTCACGGCTCATACCATAAAAATCAAAAATTTCCCTAGCTTCCCGTACTATGTGATCAAATTCATTCATAAGAACACGGGTAGCTATATTTTTAACTTTGGGATCTTTTATAATGGGAAGCTCATAAAACATTCTTTGCAAGGTAGGATGAGTACGGATAAATCTATTTTCAAATTTCAGAACTAGTGCTGAAATAGCCTCTGCATAAGTCTTAGTCCTTTTAAGAATAGGAGATCATCAAAAGGCAAGTTGCCGACATAATTGACAAATTCTTGGATATGTTCTTTTCCCATAATATGTTCCCTTGCCCCAAAACAAAAGTTTTAGCATCTAGATTTCCTGAACGTCCAATTTTAGGGGTTAGGCCATCATCTGTTTCTGCTATACCAAAGTCACTCATGATGATGAGTTCAAGAAAACAAAAGATCAAGCAGAAAAGGGCGAATTAAAAGGCAAATATTTTTTTATTTTCTAAAAATGTTTTAAAAGTGGGGGAGAGGAAAACGAGAGGCAAATGGCAAATAATGTAAGTGCAAGAGATGATAGTTTATGATGGGTACTTGGTAGGCTTGATGTAGAACCTCCCTGGCAACGACGCCAGAAATTCTTCCTGTTACTTCTTGAGCTTGCGTTGATTTCCCTTGAAGAGGAAAGGATGATGCAGCAAAGTAGAGATAAGTATTTCCCTCAGTTAAGAACCAAGGTATCAATCAAGTAGGAGGCACAAGCAAATCTCCGATCTATGCACCTGCACAAACTAACAAACACTTGCACACAACGCGAAAAAGGGGTTGTCAATATGTTTACGGTCACGAATAATAACGCATAGCGATAAGGTAAAGCAATTACATGGCGCTTGTATTTCACACAATAATTAAGAGATGATACATCTCCAACGTAACTATAATATTTTATTGTTCCACGCTATTATATTATCTGTTTTGGAGGTTTTATATGCATTAATATGCTATTTTATATTATTTTTGGGACTAACCTATTAACCCATAGCCCAGTGCCAGTTTATGTTTTTTCCTTGTTTTTGAGTTTCGCGGAAAAGGAATATCAAATGGAGTCCGAACGGAATAAAACTTTATGATGATTTTTCTTGGACCAGAAGACACACATAGGACTTGGAAACCAAGGAAAAGGAGTCCCGAGGGGGATTCGATCTAGCCTCTATTCCCGTGAGATCCCATCTTGGGGCCTTTTCCGGCGATCTGCCAGAGGGGGATTCTATCAAGGAGGGCATCTACATCAACCCTATTGCCCTTCCGATGAAGCGTGAGTAGTTTACCTCAGACCTACGAGTTCAAAGCTAGTAGCTAGATGGCTTCTTCTCTCTATGATCTTCAATACCATGTTCTCCTCGGTGTTCTTGGAGTTCTATCTGATGTAATATTATTTTGTGGTGTGTTTGTCGAGATCCGATGAATTGTGGATTTATTATCAGATTATCTATGAATATTATTAAATCTCTCTGAATTCTTATATGCATGATTTGATATATTTGTATTTCTCTTCGAATTATCGGTTTGTGTCGGGGAAACGACACCTATGGGATAACGGGGAATCCCTACTACGGTTGACAGGGCGCGGGGCTGTGGAAAGAGCGGGTTTAGAAGATCAATGCGGGGGAATTTTATCCAGGTTCGGGCTACAAGCGATGCGTAATACCCTAATCCTGCTTTGGTGTGTTTATCTAGTGTTCTTGGACTAGCTACAAGGCGTGCAGGGTCCAAAAAGTCTAAATCCTTCGTCGGTACGCCTCGGGCCTCCTTTTATAGTCAAAGGGGTTGCCACAGTGGCACATAGGAGGTGTAAAGTGGGTACAATGTACAAGTTTATCTCTAGGAACCGTAGGACGAACGCATTAAATGCGCTGCCAGCGTGCCTTCTTGCTTTATTGGGGGCGGCAGAGAAGCTCTCCCGTTCGTCGCCGCCTCGCCTCGCTCCGACGCGCGTCCAGGCCGACGAGGCGTGTAGCGCCACGCTGGCTGGCTGCTGAGCTGGTGCGGTGGTGGAGCCTTGACGAAGATCTGCATGCCACCACGCAGGTGCTTGCTGAGTTGGCCTAGGAGCCGCACGCCGCCACACAGTTACCTGCTTAGTTGGCGGGCTGACTGCTATGTTGGAATGGCGGTGGAGCCTCGGTAGGTGTGGGCCTGGCTGTGGCCCCGCAGATGCCCCCGGCAAGGGTCTTGCAGGGGCCCCGGCAAGGGTATTGCCGGGGTCTTGTGGGCGTCCCAGGCAAGGGTCTTGCCGGGGGACTTCGTCTTCTGGTCCTCATCAAGATTTAGCAGGCCTTTGGTCTTCACAAAGATCTGCGTGCCACCTATGCAGGCACCTCCCGAGCCCTGGTTCTAATGTTGTTGATGGTGTCGGAACCCTTGGGCTCGAGGGTGGCGGCCTTGCTGGTGTTGGGCAAGTTGCCCCGGCAAGGCTCTTGCCGGGGCTATGTAGGCTGCCCTGGCAAGGCTCTTGCCGGGGAAGCCCATCTTGTCCCTTTGCTCCTTGTGCCTCTGGCTTGGGTGCTGCTCTGGTAGTCTTGTGTCTTTGCTTCCTCTTCTGCCCTGCCAAGCGCGGCCACAAGTGTGGCTGTGACTGCCCGTGCACAAGTAAAGGGGTATAGGAGGCCCCTACTTTTCTACACCGACAGGAGCCCCCGGGATTGGGCCACATATAAGCGCGGAGGATTATTGGGCCAGGCCCTGAATGGTGCGCGGGCACGCGTGGCAGAGTTTTACTGTAGTAACTCCCTCGCCAGTTGCGCTTCCCCATGACCCGCGTTGAATGTGTGACGTGGGGGTCGTGCGTGGGGCGATTGCTGCACGCCTGCACGTCGTGGTAATTGGTAAAGAGGCGACCCACGTCTTCCCCATAAAAAGGAAAACTGTAGGGGCGCTGCTCATTTACCCTCAGTGCCTTTTCCAATCTCGGAACCACCATTCCCCTCTTCTTCTTCCTTAAGCGCGCATAGAAGCTTTTCGCCTCTGATCGCCGCCGCCGTGCCTCCATTGCCCCTGATCCTTCATTTCCTCTCAACCGCCATGGCGCCCAAGACGAGCAAGGGCAAGGGAGCGGCCAAGGACGCCGTGGGGAAGGAGGCGCCGAAGAGCGGGCTGGTGGAGATGCGGAAGCAGCGCACCCTCTTCCCCTCGACGGTCGACGTGCCCACCCTCAAGGACATGTTCAGGCCCCTATGGGGAAGGGAGACATCGGGGCATCCCGCCACGCGCGTCATTCCTGCCTCCTGCGCAGAGGCCGGGCCAATGCGGTACCCTTTCTTCGTCGATTACTTCTCTTGCGGTCTCTACCCCCCGTTCTCTGATTTCTTCAATGACGTCATGCACACCTACGGCTTCCATCTTCTGGACCTCACGCCAAATGTCGTGGCGTGCATGGCCTTCTTCGCCCATCTCTGTGAGGGCTTTGCCGGAGTGCTCCCCAGCACGACGCTCTTCCGCCACTACTTCTACCCTCACATCCAGCCAGGGGGCGCCATCTCCGGTTGCATCACCTGGATCCCGAGGTCCCAGGAGAAGGGCACGTATCCGGAGGGCGCCCAAAAAGAGAGGTGGAACGAGTGGCGGGGCCGGTGGTGCTGGATCAAGGAGAGGGATCCGCAAGAGTTCTGCTGGGTTCGCCGGAGCCCGCCGGTCCGCCACAAGGACTGGAGCGACCTCGACGCCAACGACAAGAAGCTCTCGGTCGCCACCACCAGGATCCATCGCCTCACCGTGGCCGAGCTCACCCTCGAGATGATTGGGCCCAATTTCATCCACCGCCGAATCACCCCTCTGCACAACAAGGGGAGGCCGGCCTGGGACTACTGGAGCACGGCCGACAGCATGAGGCTCCGCCCTGGCTTGAAGCATAATTTCACGATGCTGCTATCGGTGTCAAAACCGGCGAATCTCGGGTAGGGGGTCCCTATCTGTGCGTCAAGGCTGATGGTAACAAGAAGTAAGGGACACGGATGTTTACCCAGGTTCGGGCCCTCTTGATGGAGGTAAAACCCTACTTCCTGCTTGATTAATATTGATGATATGGGTAATACAAGAGTAGATCTACCACGAGATCGTAGAGGCTATACCCTAAGAGCTAGCCTATGATGGTATGATTGTAATTGTGATCGGCCTTCTAAGGACCAATCTCTCCGGTTTATATAGACACCGGAGAGGGCTAGGGTTTACATGGAGTCGGTTACAAGGAAGGAAATATAACATCCGGATCGCCAAGATTGCCTTCCACGCCAAGGAAAGTCCCGTCCGGACACGGGCCGAAGTCTTGAGTCTTGTATCTTCACGCTTCAGTAGTCCAGAAGTTGTACACAGTCCGGCTGTCCGAATACCCCCTAATCCAGGACTCCCTCAGTAGCCCCTGAACCAGGCTTCAATGACGATGAGTCCAGCGTGCAGTCTTGTCTTTGGCATTGCAGGGCGGGTTCCTCCTCCGAATACTCCAAAGTGCTTGTTACGGCGAATAGTGTCCGGCCTCCAATCAATGTTGTGCTCCTCGGCTTCGGTGCCTCAGTAATGACCATCTCCACGTGTCGAGCGAATGCGAGGAGTCGAGGCATTTTTGCATTTACCACCCTCGATCCTCCGGGTGAACCGTCTATTTGAAGGGACGGGGATCCTCATATCCAAACCTCACTCTCCCTCCCAGAGCCAGCATCCAACAGAGCGCTCCGCAAAAAGCCATTCCAACATGGCTGGTCGTCACAGCTCTTCTGCTTTCCCTTCTCGTTCCAATTTGGGGGATTGGGGAGAGTGTTCAGTTCCTCGTAGCTGATTGACAAAGTTACAAACCAAGGGTTTCTCCCACCGGCTTTCATGGTCTCCGTCCGAGCTGGAGTAGCCACTTATGACGGAGGAGTCCAGGCTGAGGGATCTCCTAACCCATCTCCGGAGGAGCGTATATGCCTGATCCCCATCTGCTGAGGGGCGTTGGGTTCCCTATCCATCCGTTTCTTCGTGGGCTCCTGGAGTTCTACGGCCTCCAATTACACGATCTTACCCCCGGCTCTATTCTGCACATGGCGGGGTATGTTGCCCTGTGCGAGCTGTTTCTAGGCTGCGAACCACACTTCGGATTATGGCGGAAGCTGTTCTGCCTCGTCCCCCGCACCCAGGGGAGTCCCTATGCCAAGTGGGCGGGGCTGAAGTATGGCGCCTTGCCGAGACCGGATACCTGTCCGGCACTCCTAAGAAGGCACCAGAAAACTGGCATTCAGAGTGGTTTTATATAAACGACGTCCCTCTTCCGGATCCAGTCCAGACAGGTCTCCGCGAGTTCAGCAACGCCCCGACAAGGGCACGCCTAAGTTGGCGCCCCCGGGGCCCTCAAGAAGAGGACACGAAGGAAATATTCCTCCTGATGGACAAGATAAAGCTACTGGCCAAATCCGGACTGATGATAGTTGAGGTTATGGCGATATGCATAAGACGGGGAGTGCAACCGCTCCAATATCGGGGGAAGCCCATGTGGCATTTCAACGGGGAAGACGATGCCTCCCGCTGCGGCCTAAAGGTCTGGACTCCACTGCCGCTCTGGCAAGGATATTGTCCGATCTATACAAAGGGGAAGAGGAGGAATTCCTTCGCATAAAAACGCGGGAAGGATTCTCCATGTACAACCCCCCAGCGTGGGTAAGTTGCCATTCTTTTTCCCTGCTTTGCTCTAGCGTTCTTCTGCTAAGATTACTTGCATCAATGCTTCTGGGCAGGAATTAAGGAGGGCTGTAGAAGGAATCTTCAGCCCTTCCCCGCAACCAGAGGACCCTGGAAGGGCCCTAGATCCGGGACTTAATGTGGATCCGGATATCACTGTGGAGCTTGTCAACGGGTATTTTATCAAAGTAGCTGGGATGGCACCCTAGTGGCCGTTACGGCCGACTACCTGGACTGCTCCCTCTTCGTGTGTGTTTAACTAGAAAACCCTGTCCTTCAAGAGGACTCCCCTAGGTGTTATAATTTACCTTTGAGGCGCTGCTCTATTTGCGTAAACGACGGCCGGAGCAAGGGGCCGAGCCCCTAGGGACTCGTCAACAACGGGCGTCCAGATCAGGCAGGCTCAAGAGGAAGGCGGTGAGGGTTGACACACCGCTACAAAGGTAAAACAATGACCTGTCCTGTAATTATAGAATTTAAAATGTGACAGCGCCCTTTGTGTCTGGCAGGAAGAAGAATAACCGGACTATATCCGGAGACCCTACCAATCACGCCTCCACCATCCGGGTTGCAGAACCAGCTTTAGGGGCGGAGGCGGACGCGGGGCCAGCACCGCATAGCTCTCAAACAGAGAGTGCGGACATGCTCTCAGCCACGAATTGCGAAGTAGAGAGCGCCATGAATCACAGGCGCCGACGGGCCATTCTTCGGAACAACATCTTTTCCAAAGAGGCGTTTAATGCCTTCAATTCGGCGGACGCATACGTCCAAGCTGCTCGGGGCGAGCTTGCCCAAGCGACAAACCAGTATACCAAAGACATACGGGTGAGAAATTTTGATAAGTATGTATAGCAGTAGCCCCTGAGACTTGAAACGGTTGAAACAACAGTTTTAAGGATCAGTTTATGTGCAGGTCCTTGTAGAGAAGAACGAGCAATTGTTTCGGGAGCTGGAGGACTGCAAGGCCGAACTTAGGGCCGCAGTTGCCAAGTTAGAGGAACCCCAAAGGCCCTCATCTGGTAACAATTATCACAATTGTGCGAAGATGCATCAATTAGTAAATGGATAATATGACAAGTCTGACAGAAAATTCTGCAGACAATCCCAGGGTGAATCCGGAGGGCGTAGGAGAGGACGCATCGCATCTCAAAAAGCAGCTAGAGGTTGGCGAGCGCATTCTTACGCAAGTTAGGTGGGAGAAGAACGATCTTCAGGATGCCAAAGTCCAGCTGGACGTGGAGTTAAAAGATCTCCGCGCTCAGCTGGCGGACTCCATGAAGGAGAACAAGAGGCTTCGACGCGGCATTTACAGTAAGTGCCCAGACGAACTGTTGTACAGTTCAGCGAGGAAGTAAATTGAAAGAATTTTGCTTGCAGGATGTTAACGGGTCCCCGAGGAGGAGATGCCCTCATCTGCAAATGATTTACTGCAAGACCTTTCGCGACTGCACGAGCAAGCTCGACAAGTGATGCAGGGTGTTGCTCGAGCTTTGTGGCCATCTGCCTATCGCCGAATGACATGGGGGAACTTGCGGACCTGCTTCAAGGAGCCCGGCGGCGCTTCCGTCTGTGGAAGATATCAGCATGCCAGCAAGGAGCAAGAGAAGCCTGGGCAATGGTGAAGACACACTACACCAAGCTGGACCCGAACCATATGGTCAAGTGGGATCAAGGGCCCGATGGGCAAGAAATTCCCGTTAGTCCGGTGTATGACCAGGTAGCGTTAGCCGCTAAGTATTCTCAACAGGATTGTAAGCTAGATAGCCTGTTGGACGGTATAGAAGAGGAATGTAATCAGTCCAAATAACTGTGTAATTTAATGGGCATGATTAGCCCCTAGCCGGATTAAATCATTTGTCATGGCGGACCTTTTCGCTTCAGCCCCCGGAACCTATAGTCCGGGGTGTGTCCGAATACCCGCTCAGCTATACAAATCCGGGGTATGCGTGGAAACAAGGAGTAGGGGTCATAAGTGCTTGAACAGACAAGTACCCAACTAGTTATGTTATATTACATGGATAGTAAGAAACATCTTCCAGAGAGAATAGTTCCGTTAGGGGTTCCTTTCCCTGGGTACGCATGCGGCGATGCACATGTCCGGACTGCGAACGATGGCGCAGGATACAAGACTTCTGGGGATTTATGTTATGATAAACGAATACATCTTTTGTTCACCGACCGAATATTCTATTAAGGAAGCTAGCTTTCGGCTTCACCCAGTCTGAGGTACACATCCGGCTGAACCGGCAGTAACAATCGCAGAGGTGCTCCCCTTATGCCCTAGCCGAATTAACGAGAACCTAGGGCATAAACACAAGAGCCAGGCAACCCAGCTTGGCAACATCTTAAGTCATATCGATGCATACAATGGCGATGAAAAGGCACATATGGAAAAAGAATGCATATGCGACACGCGAAAAGCCATGTGAGTAATCATTTTTAGCTTCCGTATAGGAAGCCCCCAGGTATTGCTTACACACTTAGTGCGGCCGGAGTGATCCGAAAATCCGCACAGTATTGAATACTTTGTGTGAAGAGAGAAAAAGGTCGAGAAAGGAAAAGGGGATGGGGCATAATTAAAAGGGAGGGTTTAGGAGACGAACACTGTGTTCGGCGCTAGGCGTAGAATCTCCGTAGTCTTGCCGTGTTCCATGGGTTCGGCTCGAGTTTGTTATCGGATGCATTACGTAAGCGGTACGCTCCTCCGGTGAGAACTTTGTCAATGACGAAGGGACCCTCCCACTTGGGTTTGAGTTTGTCTTCTTCTTCTCCGGTAGTCGTAGAACGAGTTCGCCAATATTGTAAGTTTTGGCCCGCACTTCTCTTCTTTGGTATCGTCGAGCCCGCTGCTGATAGAATGTGGAACGGGCTTTTGTGACATCGCGCTCCTCCTCCAGGGCATCCAAATTATCCTGCCGATCTAACTCGGCTTCCTTCTCTTCGTACATGCGTACGCGTGGCGAATCATGTATTATGTCGCAGGGTAATACTGCTTCCACGCCGTACACCATAAAAAATGGTGTGCATCCGGTGGTGCGATTTGGCGTGGTCGTTAGCCCCCAGAGTACAGAGTCGAGCTCCTCCACCCAGTGCGTATCCGACTCTGTCAAGGATCGCACTAGCCTGGGTTTGATGCCGCTCATAATAAGACCATTTGCCCGCTCTACCTGGCCGTTAGTTTGTGGATGGTAAACAGAAGCGTAATCGAGCATGATGCCCATTTTTGCACACCAAGTTTTCACTTCGTCGGCTGTGAAATTTGAGCCATTATCAGTGATGATGCTGTGGGGGACACCGTACCGGTGTACAACCCCGGATATGAAGTCTATTACTGGTCCGGATTCAGCCGTTTTGACTGGTTTAGCTTATATCCATTTGGTGAATTTGTCCACCATGACCAATAAGTATTTCTTCTTATGGCTTCCCCTTTATGAGGTCCGACCATATCCAGCCCCCAGACCGCAAAGGGCCAAGTTATGGGGATTGTTTGGAGAGCGGTAGGGGGCATATGACTCTGATTGGCAAAGAATTGGCAACCGACGCAATGTTGGACAAGGTATTGTGCATCTGCTCGGGCCGTCGGCCAATAGAAGCCTGTACGGAAGGCCTTGCTGACTAATGCTCGAGCCGCGGCGTGGTGCCCGCCCAAGCCGGCATGGATTTCGGCCAAGAGCTGCCGCCCTTCCTCTTCGGAGATGCATCTTTGTAGTACTCCGGTAGCGCTTTTCTTGTAGAGTTCCCCTTCGTAGACCTTGTAAGCTTTAGAACGCCGAACAATGTAGCGTGCTTCGTTTTGGTCTTTGGGGAGCTCCTGCCTATTTAAGTAGGCCAAGAAGGGCTCGGTCCACGGGGCGATTACAGTCATGACTTCGTTGGCCGAGGACGTTATTTCGGGGGTAGAACCTCCGACTATGTCTGATGGTTCGAATCGGGGATGTATTCGGTCCGTGCTGGTATTGCGGACTCCTTCCCATACTACTTGATGGCTTGAACAGCCGTTCCAAGAATATATTAGGTGGGACAGGGTCGCGTTTAGCGCTGATGCGAGCGAGGACATCCGCCGCTTGATTGTTTTCTCGGGCCACATGGTGGAATTCGAGCCCCTCGAACCGAGCTGACATTTTGAGGACGACATTGCAGTTGGCCGCCATTTTCGGGTCCTTGGCATCAAAATCTCCGTTTATCTGTGATATTGCGAGGTTTGAGTCCTCGCGCACTTCTAGGCGTTGAATGCCCATAGAGACCGCCATCCGAAGATCGTGCAATGAGCCTCGTATTCGGATGCATTGTTGAGTCTGTATAATATTTGGAGGACGATCGACCGTGTCGCCGTGGGAGATGTCAGGACTACCCCTGCTCCCAATCTGGCCAGCATTTTAGAGCCGTCGAAGTGCATGATCCAATTTGAGTATGCACCGTACTCTTTAGGGAGTTCGGCTTCTGTCCATCCGGCGACGAAGTCAGCCAATAGTTGCGACTTGATTGCCCGCCGTGGTTTGTATGTTATGTCGAACGGAAGGAGCTCAATAGCCCACTTGGCAATCCGGCCCGTAGCATCGCGGTTATTTATTATGTCATTGAGTTGTACTTCGGAGGCCACCGTAATCGAACACTCTTGAAAGTAGTGTCATAGCTTCCGGGATGCCATGAACACCGCGTATGCTATTTTTTGATAGTGTGGGTATCGGGATTTACATGGTGTTAGGACCGTGTACAGGTAGTAGACCGGCTTCTGGAGCGGGTATTTGTATCGGTCGGCCTCTTGTTCAACGACGAGCACTGCGCTTACGACTTGATACGTTGCAGCTATCTACAACAGCATAGGTTCGTCGATGTTCGGCGCCGTTAATACTGGATTACTGGCCAATAGGGTCTTTATTTCATCCAGTCCGTCCGCGGCTGCATCGGTCCATACAAAGTGTTCGGTGCGCCGAAGAAGACAATAAAGCGGTAGTGCCTTTTCTCCTAACCTGGAGATAAAGCAGCTGAGAGCAGCCACGCATACCGCTAGTTTTTGGATGTGCTTGAGGTCTGTTGGTATAGCCAACTGTGAAAGAGCTTGGATCTTTGCCGGATTCACTTCAATTCCTCTGTTGGAAACGATGAAGCTGAGAAGCTTCCCCGAGGGGACGCCAAAAAGGCATTTTTCCGGATTCAGCTTGATGTCGTATGTCCGGAGATTGTCGAATGTAAGCCTCAAGTCGTCTATTAGGGTTTCGACGTGTCTTGTTTTTATGACCATGTCATCCACGTATGCCTCCACTATTTTGCCGATTTGCTTTTCCAGGCATGTTTGAATCATGCGTTGGTAGGTTGCACCGGCATTCTTGAGCCCGAAAGGCATAGTGTTGAAGCAGAAAGGGCCATATGGCGTTATGAAAGTTGTTGCAGCTTGGTCAGACTCTGCCATCTTTATTTGATGGTATCCAGAGTATGCGTCGAGGAAACACAACGAGTCATGTCCAGCTGTGGCATCGATGATTTGGTTGATGCGAGGGAGGGAAAGGGATCCTTGGGGCAAGCCTTGTTGAGGTCTTTGAAATCGACGCATAGGCGCCAGGATTTATCCTTCTTTGGCACCATCACCAAATTCACTAGCCAATCCGGATGTTTGATATCTCTGATAAATCCGGCCTCGAGTAGCTTGGCTAACTCTTCCCCCATTGCCTGTCGTTTGGGCTCTGAGAACCGCCTTAGGGTCTGCCTGACTGGTTTATATCCTTTTAGAATATTGAGGCTGTGTTCGGCCAGTCTGCGTGGGATGCCTGGCATGTCCGATGGGTGCTAGGCGAAAATGTCCCAATTCTCGTGTAGGAAATCTCGTAGTGCAGTGTCGATCACGGGGCTCAGCTGTGTCCCGATGGAAGCTGTCTTCGTGGGGTCCGTTGGGTGGACCTGGAATTTGACTATCTCGTCTGCAGATTTGAATGAGGTGGACTTGGGTCGTTTGTCGAGTATTACATCATCCCTGTCCACGGTGGCTGTGAAAGCTGTTAATTCTTCGCTGCTAGGGCCTCGGATAATGCCTCTAGGGCTAGTGCTGCGGTTTTGTTTTCGGTAGCGGCGCGACGACGGATCATCGACTAGAGTGATGATTCCATTGGGCCCGCATTTTAAGCTTCATGTACCCGTAATGGGGTATAGCTTGAAAGCTTGCAAACGCGTCCCGCCCTAGAAGGGCGTGGTATCCGCTGCTGAAAGGGTCCACTTGGAATGTGATTTCTTCGGACCTGTAATTCTCGGGGTGCCAATACCATATCGAGTGTGATTTTCCGCAGCACGCGCTTCCCGAGTAGGATAATTTCTGAAGGTCGGCCGCTTTGCTCAATGTGGCTTCTATCAATCTCCATCTCGCTGAGCGTTTCTTCATAAATCAGATTTAATCCGCCTCCGCCGTCCATGAGTACTTTAGTGAGCCGAAATCCATCTACGATCGGACTAAGGACCAGAGCGGCTGGTGCTCGGACAGCCCGGAATTGAGGTTCGTCACTGGCATTAAAGGTTATAGCAGTGTCGTTCCAAGGGTTTATTTTTGCCACTTGGTAAATCTCAGTGGAGCTTCAACGAGCTCGCTTGTGTCTATTGTTCGAGGAGAAAGTCTCGAAGACTGTTAGTATCGTATTGTGTTCGCTGGCAGGATGTTGTTCCGCTTTACGGCCCTCAAGAAGATCCTCGCCACTTTTTGCCACTTGCCGGAGTATCCAACATGCCTTAAGGCTATGAGTAGGTGTTGTATCCGGAGTACTGTGGAGCTTACATGGCCCGTCGAGCCATTCTTCCAATACGGATACCCGACCTGGGGTGGGCTTTGGTTTCTTGGGGGTTGTGTTGGACGACTTACGAGAGTTCGCCTGCTTAGTTCTGGACAAAGGTCTTGGTGAGAGCAGATTATCCCAAAATTCTGCTTGGTCTTCCAAGCGCTCTCCATCGCACAAGATTCCGCATTATGGTTTCCAAGTCCATGGCTGCGCTTATGTCGCGCGGCTTATAGCATTGAGGAGTCCTCGTCTGCGCAGTTTTGCAAAAAGTGAGACCAAGTTCTTCAGCGGTAGCCCTTGACCTTGTTAAGCGCAAGGAGGAATCTGGCCCAGTAGTGATGCGCGGTTTCCTGGGGCTCTTGCCTGATGTGGGAGAGACAGTTTAGGTCCAGTTTAGAGTCTGGATTTTGATCCGACCTAACGCCCAGGGGCGCGGGCGGTCCCGAGCTCAACAGCCCAGAATCCGGAGTGCCCAATTTTTTCGGCCCAACGCCCGGTTCTAAGTCCGGGACCTGGGTCAGGTCTTCCTTTGAGCGGGTCTTTAGCTCAAGGAGTTCGGTGATCCGAACTTGACTTGTCCTCAAAGTTGAGGGGCAGTCTGCGTGTGGTTCCTCAACTATCGGTATCTCATGGGTGGCCGGCGGGGACCTGATGTCCCTTTGGTCGGGTTTAAGCCCAATCCGTCGTAGTCAGAAGCGACTCGGAGCAGCGATGCGATCCAAAAGCTCGTAAGGGAGGAGAGCTCCATTGATCCATCTGCTCGCAAGTTCCAACTGACGGAAGGTTATGATTGATGACCCGAGAAGTCATCGTCGGCGCCATCACCGATGGGGCGCCATGATAAAGCGGCCGAGCCGGAGCGCCCGCCTACAGCCGAGCCCCTCCAAGTAATGTCATCCTTGACAATGAGACGAGCCATCGAGCTCGACGGCGATTTACGGAGGAACTCTCAATGAAAGCACCAATGTCGGTGTCAAACCGCGGATCTCGGTAGGGGGTCCCGATCTGCAAGGCCAAGGCTGATGGTAACAAGAAGTAAGGACACAGATGTTTACCCAGGTTCGGGCCCTCTCGATGGAGGTAAAACCCTACTTCCTGCTTGATTAATATTGATGATATGGGTAATACAAGAGTAGATCTACCACGAGATCGTAGAGGCTATACCCTAAGAGCTAGCCTATGATGGTATGATTGTAATTGTGATCGGCCTTCTAAGGACCAATCTCTCCGGTTTATATAGACACCGGAGAGGGCTAGGGTTTACATGGAGTCGGTTACAAGGAAGGAAATATAATATCCGGATCGCCAAGATTGCCTTCCACGCCAAGGAAAGTCCCGTCCGGACACGGGCCGAAGTCTTGAGTCTTGTATCTTTCGAATCTGAATATTCATACCACAATTAAGAAGAGTTACATTGAAATTATGCCAAGTAGCACTCCGGATAAAAAATTCTCTTTTTATCATTGACCTACTCAAGGACGAGCAGGAATTAAGCTTGGGGATGCCTGATACATCTCCAACGTATCTATAATTTTTGATTGCTCCATGCTATATTATCTATTGTTTTGGACCATATTGGGCTTTATTTTCCACTTTTATATTACTTTTGGGACTAACCTATTAACCGGAGGCCCTGCCCAGAATTGCTGTTTTTTTGCCTATTTCAGTGTTTCAAAGAAATGGAATATCAAACGGAGTTCAAACGGAATGAAATCTTCGGGAACGTGATGTTCTCATCAGATAAGATCCAGGAGACTTGGACCCTCGGTCAAGAAAGGAGGGAGGCGGCCACGAGGGTGGAGGGCGCCCCCCGTAGGGCGTGCCCCCTTGCCTCGTGGGCCCCCCGAAGCTCCACCGACGTACTCCTTCCTCCTATATATACCTACGTACCCCAACAGATCAGATACGGAGCCAAAAACTTAATTCCACCACCGCAAATTTCTGTATCCACGAGATCCCATCTTGGGGCCTGTTCTGGAGCTCCGCCGGAAGGGGAATCCACCACAGAGGGCTTGTACATCATCATCATAGCCTCTCCGATGAAGTGTGAGTAGTTTACTTTAGACCTTTGGGTACATAGTTAGTAGCTAGATGGCTTCTTCTCTCTTTTTGGATCTCAATACAATGTTCTCCCCCTTTCTCGTGGAGATCTATTCGATGTAATCTTGTTTTTGCGGTGTGTTTGTTGAGACCGATGAATTCTGGGTTTATGATCAAGATTATCTATGAGCAATATCTGAATCTTCTCTGAATTCTTTTATGTATGATTGGTTATCTTTGCAAGTCTCTTCGAATTATCCGTTTGGTTTGGCCAACTAGATTGGTAGTTATTGCAACGGGAAAAGTCTTAGCTTTGGGTTCAATCTTGCGGTGTCCTTTCCCAGTGACAGTAGGGGCAGCAAGGCACATATTGTGTTGTTGCCATCGAGGATACCAAGATGGGGGTTTTATCATATTGCATGAATTTATCCCTCTACATCATGTCATCTTGCTTAAGGCGTTACTATGTTTTCATTAACTTAATACTCTAGATGCATGCTGGATAGCGGTCGATGAGTGGAGTAATAGTAGTAGATGAAGGTAGGAGTCGGTCTACTTGTCTCGGACGTGATGCCTATATACATGATCATACCTATATACTCTCATAACTATGCTCAATTCTGTCAATTGCTCAACAGTATTTCATTCACCCACCGTAAAATACTTATGCTCTTGAGAGAAGCCACTAGCGAAATCTATGACCCTCCGCCTGCGCCATCTTCTCTGACTTGATTTTATCTTTGCAGGGACACGGAGACGCTGGCCCAGAGGGTGGTGAAGAGGGCGAAGGCTTCGATGGGCGACAAGCCCCCGGCGAGCACCCCACGCACGCCAGCGTTGGTGGTGATTAGCCCGGACACCAGCCCTCGGCGCAGCCCCCGCTTTAGCCCCTAGCGTGAGTTCGTTACTCCTTCCTTGTTGATGGGGATTGGGATGCGATTCCTTGATGCTGACCTTGCCGGGCTCGTAGGAGGAGAGCGGCCGTAGGAGGAGCCGCCGAGGGCCACCCCCAACACGCCGCCCCCATTGACCACGCCGCCCAGGGGGGCATCCCCGGCAACGGCACCAACCACCGAGCCCACGCGCACGGAGGAGGAGGAGACGAACTTGGGTGGCGGTGGCTCCATCCCGACAACAAATGTTGGCGGGGAGGGGAACACTTCCTCTCAGCTCGGCACGGGTAAGTGGCCTGCCTCCTATGTCTCATCGTCTTTGCTATGTGACATTTTCTTTTTTTACTTTGTTCTGAACCTTGGCCTTGGCCTTGCCTCATCTTCCCTTGCGGTTTCCAGACCCTCCCTCGATGGACCAGGAAGATATCGACACCGTCATTGAGCAGGTCGCCAAGGACGCCGAGGCCGAGGCCGACAAGATTGCCGCCAAGGAGGCCGCCAAGACCGCCGCTGAGGAGGCCGCCAAGGGGCCTGCCGGGAAGGCCGGCAAGGCCGCTGCCGAGGAGGCCGGCAAGGGGCCTGCCGGGGAGGAGGTGACTGACAACCAACCTTCCTCCCTGAGGGAGTCCTGGATTAGGGGGTATCCGGACAACCGAACTATGTACAACGTCCGGACTATTGAAGCGTGAAGATACGAGACTCAAGACTTCGGCCCGTGTCCGCATGAGACTTTCCTTGGCGTGGAAGGCAAGCTTGGCGATCCGGATATTATATTTCCTTCCTTGTAGCTGACTCCATGTAAACCCTAGCCCTCTCCGGTGTCTATATAAACCAGAGAGGTTGGTCCTTAGAAGGCCGATCACAATTACATTCATACCATCATAGGCTAGCTCCTAGGGTTTAGCCTCTACGATCTCATGGTAGATCTACTCTTGTATTACCCATATCATCAATATTAATCAAGCAGGAAGTAGGGTTTTTACTCCATTGAGAGGGTCCAACACAGGTAAACATCTCGTGTCCTTACTTGTTACCATCAGCCTTGACGCATGATCGACCCCTACCCGAGATCCGCCGATTTTGACACCGACATTGGTGCTTTCATTGAGAGTTCCTCTGTGACGTCGCCGTCAGGCTCGATGGCTCCTTCGATTGTCATTAACGACGCCGCCCAGGGTGAGACTTTCCTCCCCAGACTGATCTTCATGTTCGGCGGCTTCGCGTTGCGGGCCAATTCACTTGGCCACTTGGAGCAGATCGATAGCTATGCCCCTGGCCCTCAAATCGGGTTCGGAAACCTGAACCACTCGGCGGATACCCGAGGAGACTTGACCTTCGGCGGATTCGGGCCAGCGCCAGAAATGCCATACAGTCACGATGAGCACGGCTTAGACCTGCTGTCATACGTTGCTTGGGATATCATCCCGGAAGAAGCCCCGGACCTAAATCCAGGACAGGTTGCGCTGCCTAAAGACGGAGGGCTGGACCCCGCCCCACAGGCCGTACCCTCATCGGCAATGGAGCCGTACACAGGCTTCACTTTTGAGGAAACCGGTGACCCTGGGCCCCTGGACTCATGTCCGGCCAGGCTCCAATTGCGGCGCTTCGGCTCGCCGATCCGGCTGGGCTCCGTGATGGAGTTCACCGCGCGGACATCTTTCGCACTCGCTTTTCGGCGACATACTAAACTCATTCAAAACCCTCTTTGATCGTCGGAGTAATGGGCCATGTAGGCAAACCCGATCCTCGACCTTTCAAAACATCGAGCAGCATCGCCCCTCAAGACCCCAAGACGAAGAGCCGTTGGGGTCGGGCGGCAGAGTCACCGACCGCCCTCCCAGCCGAGTCCCTGAGACGGCCCCAAGATAAGCCGATCTCCCAGCCAGCCGACTTCCGGAGAAGCTGGCCACGGGAGTCGGCCCGCGACTCCAACCGCCTCGCTAATGCGATTCACGGACGGGACGGATGGGGCCAGAGTCCGCCCCTGCCCTGCTCATAAAGCGATGCATGGCCACGAGCGCCAGATCGACGGAGATTCCGCTCCGCGCGGCATCGTTGTCACGCTGCGCCTGACGCCAGCCCCTGTGGAAGATCCCTGTGCCCACGATGGCCTGTCTGTATGACCCGAAGATGGCGGGTCCCGCCTATCGGCGGGGGTACAAGAGACGGCGAGAGTGCCCCAAGATGGACCCGCTAGGAGTCGGCCTCCGAGTGTCGGCCGGCCCCTCCCACGGGCTCCATGCGCCATCAACCAGACAAGACAGGGGATGGCAACAGTGATCGCCCGCCAGGCGGCGGCACTGTTGCCATGACCCCACGACCAAGCTCGCGTCATTAGAAGCGCGGCTACAGAATCCGCAGCCGCAAGACTACCACAAGCGGACAAGGGCTGTCAGCCCCATGTTGATGTCGGCGGGCCCACTAGTCGGCGGGCCCCGTAAGTCGGCGGAGAAGACGCGACTTAAGAGATCGACGGCCGGGACCTACGCCCAATGGATTACCATTGTACCTCTGTGGGTAGGCCTATATAAACCCCCCGGGGCACCCATGCAAGGGGTTGGACCCTAGTAGTTTGACACACACATAGAGGGAAGAGAGGAGCTAGCCGTGCCCTTCTCCTTCCTCACCCCGAACAGCTCAAGGAGCAACCTTGTACACACTTTGCCATAGTGACCATGCGGAGACCCCGCAGAGCAGCAGTAGGGGTGTTATCTCCACGGAGAGCCCTGAAGCTGGGTAAGATTCGCCAAGGCATGCCTTCGCCATCCCGCTTCTGTGCACCGCGACGCCCTACTCACCCCCTCCATGATAAGCCATCCTTTGGCATATGTCGCACCCAACCCCCGACATTTGGCGCCCACCGAGGGGCTAGGTGCACCGTCATCCGGAGACCTGCTCTGGACGGGAACCCTCTTCCTCCCTGGCGAGCGCAGCCAGCCCGGCACGCCAGACGGAGTCTGCACCGACGTGCTGCATGGCGCTGAGGTCGCATGTGCGGCGAGCTGCCTCGCCGAACTTGTCGGCGAGGTTCGCCTCTCCGACGAGCCTGCATCCGACGCAGGCTCGGACGGTCCCGAGAGCCTCCTCGCGGGCCTCCTTGAACAACTCCACGTCGCCGGCGAGCCCGCCACCGACCTGGAGTCCGTAGGCTCCACCGACCCGATGTTGGACGACTCCGACACAGCCGCCGACACGCTCCCCACCAACGCGTGGTGGTTCACGGCGAGCTGCCTCGCTGCGAATGCGGTGGAAGCACCGTCACGGAAGTGCTCATCATCGGTCATAGCGAGCCTTCCAGCGAAGGAACTCATGACCCTCTCGACGCTGTTTCGCAAGACCTAATCGCGCTTATTCAAGACGCCGACGCTGGACGTTTGAGGCGCCGCCCAGCTCCTCAGAGGCTAAAGAAGTTGGCAAGCATGAGACGCTTGTCGAAGCCTACGTGCGGAACGCCTCGATGCGGCTATATCTCCTACGTGTCGGGCACGACTTAGAGGCATAACCGCATTGAAAGCAATGTCGCAAGTGAGGTAATCTTCACACAACCCATGTAATACATAAGGAAAGAGGTACATAGTTGGCTTACACTCGCCACTTCACACAATACATGAGTAAAACATTACATCATATGATACAATCAAGGTCCGACTACTTAAACAAAATAAAAGAAGACTACCCCAAATGCTACACAGATCCCCGATCGTCCCAACTGGCTCCACTACTGATCAACTGAAACGAAACAACACAAAGAACAAGATCTTCATCGAGCTCCTCCTTGAGCTCGGTGCATCACCGCACGATTTCATCGGCACCGCAAACTGGTTTTGAAGTATCTCTGAGTCACGGGACTCAGCAATCTCACACCATGAGATCAAGACTATTTAAGCTTAAAGGTAGGACAGGGTTGTGAGGTGGAGCTGCAGCAAGCGACTCAGCATATATGGTGGCTACATACGCAAATGAGAGCGAGAAGAGAAGGCAAAAGCACGGTCGAACAACTATGATCAAGAAGTGATCCTAGAACAACCCACGCTACATAACTCCAACATCGTGTTCACTTCCGGACTCACGAGAAGAGACCATCACGGTTACACACGCCGTTGGTGTATTTTAATTAAGATCCACTTCGGGTTTTCTACAACCGGACATTAACAAATTCCCATCTGCCACATAACTGCATGGCACGGCTTTGAAAGTTCAAACCCTGCAGGGTGTCCCAACTTAGCCCATGATAAGCTCTCGCGATCAACGAAGGATATTCCTTCTCCCCAGAAGACCCGATCAGTCTCGGAATCCCGGCCACAAGACATCTCGACAAGAATAAAACAAGACCAGCAAAGTCGCCTCCGGATGTGCCGACAATCTCGATAGGAGCTGCACATATCTCGGTCTCGTGGCACACCGGATTGTCCAAACTTCGGTAGGCCAACCCAGAGTTGCCCTGGTACACCGCAAGCGACAGTTTGGACCAACACTCACGACGAGCACCGCCCGGGGTAATAAGATGACCCTTGGGCTCCGAAACCCAAGGGAAAAAGGGCTAGGTGAGGCAAATGGTAAAACCAATGTTGGGCCTTTTTGGAAAAGTCTTATTCAAAGCGAACTGTCAAGGGGTCCTATAAATCACCCGACCGCGTTAGGGACGCAAAATCCGGGAACATAACACCGGTATGACGGAAACTAGGGCGGCAAGAGTGGAACAAAACACCTGCATAAGGCCGAGCCTTCCACCCTTTACCAAGTATATAGATGCGTTAATTAAATAAGATATATTGTGATATCCCAACAAGTAAACATGTTCCAACAAGGAACAACATCTCCATGTTCCAACAAGGAACAAACTTCATCTTCACCTGCAACTAACAACGCTATAAGAGGGGCTGAGCAAAGCGGTAACATAGCCAAACAACAGTTTGCTAGGAAGGGTGAAAAGGTTAGAGGCTTGACATGGCAACATGGGAGGCATGATAAAGCAAGTGGTAGGCATCTTAGCATAGGCATAGCAAAAGAGCGAGCATCTAGCAAGCAAAGATAGAAGTGATTTCGAGGGTATGGTCATCTTGCCTGAAATCCCGCAAGGAAGAAGAACGAATCCATGAAGAAGACAAACGGACTAAGTCGAATGAATCCTCACAACTCCGGAACGAAACCGAAGCTAACGAGAGAAGCAACCCGGAAAGAAGCAAACAACATAGTAAACACACAATCATGAACATGGCATGATGCACAAACAAATATGATGCATGTCCGGTTTAATGAGGCATGGCATGGCAATATGCAACAAACAATATTACCAATTAAGTGGAGCTCAATATGCAACGAGTTGCATATTGACGAAACACCACATCAAATATTTAGTTCACTCCCGATTAGGTACTCAACAATATTAAATGTTATTAAACATGGCAAGAGGTGAAGCATAATTAAACTAGCTATTTAGGCAAGTTTAAATGAGGCCGGAAATAAGAAACAACAATTCCGGAAAATCCCCATATGCAAATTATGGATTCGGTACAGATCTGACCTAAAGCATATTTTAGAGTTGTTAAACATGCAAAGTAAAGCTACCATGATAAACTAGGCATTTTCCTACCCCATTTACATATATAAATTATTTAAAATGGAGCTACGGTTATTTAGTTATGAAATAAATCATTTTAACATGGCATTTAAGCAAATTAATGCAAACAACAATATTAAACATTTAAATGTTGTTATCATGATGCAGATGACATATACAAGTTTATGCAATATTATGAAAACGTTGACAAGAGCATGATATGAAGCATTATGTCACCGTGGTGGAAGAAAGGGGTGCCACGGCAACGAATCCGAAAATGGTGCCACGGCAACATATCGGTTCCGATAACTCGATTGAGATATCGGTACAAAGGAAAGCGTGACGGAAGCGAGTCATGCAAGAAGGTGGGGTGATCCCGGATTCCGGGTTCCCACGGAACGGTGGCATGGCAAAAGAGGGGCATCGCAAGGATGATTCGGACACGGTCGGTCATCTCGGGTTATACCTCCGGAACGTGCAATCGGGACGGGTCGAGTTTCGTAGAGGGAAGTAGTCGTTCACGGGTCGTCGAGGGAAGTAGAGGAAGTAGTCGTTCATGTTCGATGGTAGTGGTACACCTCGTCATCGGAAGTAGTTTTTCAAGTCCCGTGGATGTTCGGGGTCCACGGGGTCTTCGAGGGTCGACGGTAGTGTTACACGTTTTCGTAGATGTTCGAAGAAGGACTTGGCGATCCGATGTCTCCGGGTCGACGGTAGTGGTACTTGACGATCACGAGTCGAACTTGGTACATTCCAAGGGGTACTTGGTGGTATCCCCGTAGTCGATCTTGACGGAACCGAATGACCTCGAGGGCAGTCGTGGTACTTGTCGCATCCACGTAGTCGAACTTCAGCCTCGTTGACCTGGTACTTGGCGAAAATCTCGAGACGATGCGTTCACAGACGTTTTGGCGGCGTTTGCTGGTCCAAAAGAAGCAAGACCGAAGGCCGGCGGCAGGGATTTGGCGCTGGTCGATGCGGACGAGCGGAGATGCGTCCAACTTCCCGCTCGAACGGGCAGGCGGGCAGGGGCTCATCTGGTCCCCGGCCGGTGGGACTCCAAGGCGGCGGCCATGGCGTCGGGCAGGACCTCCCGAGGTGGGGCGCCGGAGTTGAAGATGCTCGGAGGAGGGGCCGGAGTTGGGACGACGGCGGCTGGAGGGAGTACCGGTGGCTGGGCGCGGCCGCAGCGACGGGGTCAAGCTCGCTGGTCGGCTGCGAGGCGGCGGAGAGGCGCGGAGACGGAGAGGTGGGGCGCAGAGGAGGAGGGTTGAGGGCGGGCGCTCTGGGGGAGCTCGTCGGCGATGAGGAGGAGGCACCGCACGGGCGCGCAGGTGGCCGGGCGTGGCGAGGTGGAGAGGCGCGACGGCGACAGGTGGCGCAGGGTCGGCGAGATGCCCAAGGGCGGCGCTTAGGAGGAGGAGGCCGAGGGGGATCGGGCGCAGGTGGAGAAGAGAGGCGGCGAGGGAGAGCGCGAGGAGATGGGATCGAGGGAAGGAGGCGACGAGGGATCGGGCAGGGGTGTGCGGCGCTGGAGGGAGTCGAGGGAGATGGCTGCGGGGATGGAGTCGGGCTAGGGTTAGAGGGGGGGTCGGCTGGGCCTAGGTGGGCCTAGGGATTTGGTGGGCCGGCCTGGGTGGAGGAGAAAGCCAGGGGCCGGCTGGATGGGCTGGCTGCCTGGAGAAGGCCGAGCTGGGCTGGCACCTCTCTCCTCTCTCTCTATAAATTTTCTTTAGCAGAAAACAGATAAAGAGAAGAAAAAGAAAGAGAGGGATAGGGAAAGAATTTGGGAACGAGGACGATTTTCCCGAGCTCACAAAAATATGAGGAATTTAACAAAAATGATCCAAGGATTTTTGGTGGAACTCCGGAAAATGATAGAATAAAAATGGCAAGGTTTGGAGACCAACTCGGAGTAGAAAAAGGCACGGGATTTATTATGCAAGTGGGTTATGGTGATTCCAAAACAATGGAATATTTTTAATATAGCTCCCTAATATTGGGAGGATATGTTATAAAGAGAAAAAACCATGTGAATTCCCTCGATTTAAATGGATCGAAAACATCCATACAATTTATTTAGAAGAGTTTTAAAAATTAATGATATGATGGCATGATGAGATGATGCAATGCAAGAGATGACATGAGCAATGCAAAAACAAAACAAAACACATGGCAAAACTCGAAACCACGAAGGCAATCAAGCTCCGGTCTTGGGGCCACACAGCCTTGAGATGGATTGCGCCATGCTCGCCGGCTCGATCGGGCCTAGCCGCCTAGGTGCGGTCCAGCAGAAGCGGCGTAGCTATCGCTAACCTGTTCGGGGCAATCGCCTGCACGCCATGCCCGCTGGAGAACATCCGCGCAACAAGCGGGCGGCGGATGAGCTGGATAACCGAGGGCAAAGAGCGCCGCGATGACGGAGCGAGTCCAGCAGCTCCTCGACGCTGCCGCCAAGAAGACGGCGTCGGTTGCCGCACGGAGGCGCCGCGACGACAACACGGCGATTTGCCTCCCGCCGAGATCAAGGCGTGCCGTCTCGGACGCTGAATGGCGGTGTCCGTGGAAGAAAAAACAAGGATCCGTCTGTCAGCCATAGACGGACTCACATCTCCATCGAAGCGACGAAGACGGCCGCCCGAGAGCAGTGGGCGGCGGGACGACTATCCGCCTCCTCCCCCGCAGAAAGGCGAATCTCCCACCACCCGCCGAGCATCCGACTTCGTGACCGCCTTGGCGCCGAGAGGGAGTCGGAGAAACGACGCCCGCCACCGATCGAGCGACTCCACCGATCCTCGGCGCTGGAAGAAGAAGACGAGCTGGGCCCGCCATGTTTCGGACCGTGATCCGAGACGAGCCCTTCCTCAGAGGGTTCACACCCCACGATATACGCCTAAATACACCGGCCCGCGGAAGCCGAGGATCGCTAGTGGTCTACTCCACGCTGCCAAGATAGCGAAACGACAACAAGCGCTGTAAAGTATGTTCCTCATGCCTGTGGCACGGCCGGACATGGTTGAACAGCTTGAAGCCCGCAGCAGATCAACGGCTGGGTCGACTTCACCGAGGCCTTCATCCGCAACTTCACGAGCACATATAAGCGACCTCCCAAGCCTCGCCAGCTTTTCCTTGTGCGTAAGGTCAGCAAGCGAGTCCACTCGCGACTACCTCACGCTGGGCTGAGCTCCGAACTCGCGAGGGAGTGCACGAGGTGTCTTGGCTATCGAGTACTTTCATCGCCGGGTGCGGAGAAGGCACCTCCTCAAGCACAAGCTCCTTTGCGACGAGCCGGAGACCTCGACGAGCTGCTGATTATAGTAGACAGCACGCCATAGCCGACCTCCATGAAGACGAGATCGCCAAGCAGCGACCGCAAGGTGGCAAGGTGGCTCAGCTCACAGTAACTCCGGCCGGGCGACACCAGCTCGGCGACAGCAGCAGTAATGATCACAAGCGCAGGCCCCGCAAGGCGGCTTCCAACAGCCGGTGGCGGCGCTTGAAGACCAACAGCCAGAGGGCAGCCCCGCCAAGCGCGTAAAGGCGGCAAGTCCAATCGGTTGCCGCCTTCTACGAAAGCACTCTAGATGGTCCCCGCAAGTTCCATAGCGCGCCAAGCCGCCAAACCACACCACCCGGAAGTACCACCGCTCACCAGATCGCCAAGGAGACGGCCTCATCCTCCTCAC